>VDFB02373999.1:0-107107 GCA_007258455.2 Sequoia sempervirens | reverse complement strand
TGAGACAAGCAAAACTTCGTATGCTTATAACTCATGAACAAAAAGGACTATACCATAGGCATGCAAGTTTTGTTATGCAAGGTGGAAAAAATGCAAAAATGTAAAATGTAAAAATGTAAAAATGCAAGACATTCAAAGGAGTCTTTTTAAGTTCATGCAAGGTCTACCACTTAGGGAACATTGTATCTAATGTCTCCAAGAGAAGACCAATCAAAGAATAAAATATTCACAATTTAAGGGATGCAATGCATCGCATTAGGCCACCAAGTGGAATGTAATATGCTAAGATAGATCACACTTACGAAGGACATCACACCCAATGTCATCCACAAAGTGATGAACACATCGGATGAAGCGACAAGGCTACATTAAGAACCAAGAATGCAAAATTAAATGTGGTAATGTATGCCCCCCACTTTAAAGGAATTGCTACACATTGTTCTGTGAGAAATTACTTTAAAGTAGTGAAGGAAAAACACAAAAGGAAAACAAGACATGAGAGCCAACTCAGAAAGCCCCTATGTCAAGTCATATGTTTCTAAGGAAGGTTGCATCATGTACATGAAAAGGAAGACAAAAGAGGAGGTTTCCCCCATAAAAGAACACACCAAACACATAAGGGATATATGGATTTGGGGTCAGTATGTTCATTGCTGCAATGTTTCTATGAAAGAGCTCAGAACTGTCATTATTCCCCAAAGCACGTAGAACTAGAAGAATGACACAAAGAGAGCGAAAAATAAAGAAAAATAAAGTCCATTTTGGGTCAACATGGAAGAGACATTGAGGTCTCAATGCTTTGCATCATCCCCAAAAGGAAAACACAAGTGAAAAGAAAATAAAAAAGACAAAAGAAAAGAAAAATATTTTGGGTCAACATGAAGGAGACATTTCATTTTCAATGCCTTACGTCATCCCCAAAAGGAAAACACAAGAGAAAGAAAAAAAGGAAAAGGAAAAGAAAGGACCTTTTGGGTCAACCTGGAAGAGACATAGGGCATCTCAACGCTTTGCATCATCCCCAAAAGAAAAAATCAAAAAAAAAATCAAAAAAGACAATGTACAACATATAGAAGAAGAGAGGTACAAATAGAAGAAGTGTACAAGGAGAGGGAAGACAACAAATGCACGATACGAGGGAAGACAATACACAAATAAAATAAAGTTGAAATAAAAAGTGAAAGAAAAATAAATGCAAAAAAGGCTAGCAAGGCGAATGCAAGTCAACCATCTAACAATTCATCTACCTCCCAATCATGTTTAGTATATTGTGAGGATGGTTGATTGTCCAAACAAAGAATTGCAAGTGTCGAACTAGGAGACATACTAGGTTCTTCACTTGGTTGAGAAGATTTATCATTTAAGCTCATGGTAGATGAAAATAAAGAATTTAAATTGTTATGCACTTCATCTATTTTTGTGATCTCCTCCTCATCATCATCATCATCAAGCTTGATTACGACAGGAGGACGAAGAGTTATTTCCAAGGAAGGATGTATTAAAAGTTGTGGTTGTTGGATTTTTTTCTTTTTGTTGTGAGGTTTGGACTAGACTATCTTGTGGTGGGTCAGGAGAAGGAGGGTGATCATTTATTTCTTCTATTAGAGGTAGAGGTTGCTTTTCTTTATTTTCTTCCATTTGTGACTGACGAGCAAGGAGACGACGACGACGCCTATGATCTCTAGCACTGCGGTTTCATTTAATTATGTTTTGAAGTTGATGAGGTGTAAGAGTAGATTGATTCATTATAGGTTCCTTCTCTTTTGGAGGGGGAAGAATGGAAGAAACTGAAGAGGATGGGTCAATCACTTTCTCTTTAGCTTTATACACTTGTTTAATATGGGGAGGTATGACAGGATTGGTTTCACTTTCTCTTGGTCGTTTAAACGATGGAAGGGAAGTGTCTAAGGGTGGTTGTTCATGAGGTTGTTCAATATCGGACTCAGGTTGAAGCATCGTTTCATCTAGGATAGGTGGGGTGGAAGTGGATGAGGACGTGTAATGAAGAGACAACTCGGCTATGTGTTTGGCTTTGAAATTTTGATAGGTTATGAAAAGGAAATATTTACAAGGGGTGATGGGTTCCATAGGTGTGGGCGAGAAGGCTTCTAAGGAAAAATTACCTTTAGATGATAAAATATTAAACCCACTATGGTGTATGGTAAATATTTCATTGTCATGTGGAAACTTCAAACATTTGTGAACAATTGAAGGGACAACTTTCATTGAGCGAAGCCATGGGTGGCCTAGCTGCAAACGAAATTGATCCAATTGTGGAATAATTGAAAATTTTACCTCCAAAGTTTTGGTTCCTATTTGTAAGGGGAGTACGATCGATCCAATCGTAGGGCATGCAAAACTAGTATGTGTTTTAATCCATGTAGTTGGTTTATTATAGTCATCTTGATATAGAGTGTTAATACTAGAAATTCTTCTATGATCACATTTTCACCATAAGTGGGATCTATTAATATCCCATTGGTGGTCTTATCATAGATTCTACCAGTTATGTAAAGAGGACCATCAAGAATTTTTTCAAGTATATCTTTAGCAAGAAAAGTGATATCAAAATTTTTGTTGGTTGGGCCCTTACGAGGGATAACGTCTATCACACCCACAAGTTCATCCATAGGATTAACTTGGGTAACATTTGGAGTTATATCATGTTGTTCTCTATTTGTATCAACATTCATGATTTGAGGTTTTGAAGGTTCACTAGGCTTGAGAAATGAAATAATGTGTTTAGGCATGGGATCGATAAAGATTTGTAAATTTTGGTTAGGGGGTGAAACAAACTTATTACCTTAATCATTAACACCCACAATGGACAAATGGCCCGAATCAATGAGGTCTTGAATTAAGTGTTTGAGATGCTTACATTGTCTAGTGTCATGGCCATTTTGGTGATGAAAATGGAAATAATCATTAGGTTTAAAGTTGGGTGGTAAAGGTTTGGTGGTATCAAGTGGTTTGACAGTAGGAAAAGTGATCATTTGTTGTTGGAGCAATTGGTTCATTGTATTATGAAGGGTATCAGGTAAGGGAGTAAATTGTCTCTTCGGGTCCCCATAGGTATATGGCACCACTGCTTTAATAGTTGCCACATGACTTGGAATAGGTGGGTTTGGTTGCGATTGAGGAGGTGGATTGAATTGTAAAAATCCTCTATTTGGTTTACAAAATTTTTGATTGTTTTTTTATTGTTGTGCTCAGGCTTCTCAGCTCGGTTAGAAGTGGATTTGGAATCACGACTTGAAACCAAATTATGATATTCACACAGGGTTGTGCATAAGTGCATGAATGAAGGGAATTTCATCATAGTTAATTTATCTTGAAGGTTTGTGTGTAATTTTTCGATAAACATCTTCTATAGATATGAATCAGGAATTTTGACATCCACTTGAGCATACAATGACTGATAACGTGAAATAAAATTTATGACTTTCTCATCGGCATTTTGGCTACAACTCATTAGATCATCCATTGTCTTTTTAGGGGTCATATGAACTTGGAAGTGACTTACGAAGGCATCCACAAGCTCATTAAATGATCAGATGGAATAATTGGGCAAGATGGAAAACCACTCCAATGCAGTATCTTTCAGGGTCCTAGGAAAAAGTTTAGCTAATATTTTATCAAGGAAAAAATCACTACATAAAATTGTATAAGCATTGACATGGTTAATAGGGTCTCCTATTCCTCCATATTTCTCAAACCTAGGCATTTTTGTCCCTTGTGGCATCTGTGTGTGTAGGATTTCTAAGGATAAGGGGCTACTATGAACATGATATGTGGGTGGAGCAGTTTGTCCTTGGCTAATGGTGGAAATTAGTTGTTGCATGGATCGAATGGTATTAAAGAGTTGTGTAATGATGGGATTGGGGTAGGTGGTTTGAGGTGGAAGAGAAAAGGGAAATGGAGTGTATGTAATGTGAGGAGAAGTGAAAGGAACACTAAGAGGGGTGAAGGTAGTGGAAGGGGCTTGTGATGCCACAAGAGAACTAGGAATGCTAGTTGGAATTGTGAAAGAAGGAGCCACATGACTAACTTGTTGCATAGTTGTTGTAACATGAGGAGTAGTATAAGTTGGTATGGATGCTATGGTTGAAGGGGGAGGAATGTGAGGTCCTCCTTGGCTTACAAGAAGTTTTGCGAATGGGGAAGTGGAGGAGGCATGTTTATTGTAAATCTCAGCAATTTTCTTCATAACTTGTAAGCCATCATCACTTTCAATCAAACAATGAAGGTTTTCTATTGTGGGTATGGCAGTGGTGGAAATTTTTCAAGGGACAAGCCTTGTTGTAAGTGTGCAAAATCCTCATGAATATTAATAACCTTTTCTTGCGGGATGGAGTTGTTTTGTATGTCAACATGCATTGGATGGGAAGGTGAGGGCATAGAAGTGGTATTGTCCATGCCTCATGCACCATTTTCCATACTAGGAGTAGGAGCTCTTGACATCCCAAGGTCCACAATGAAAGTGCTATTGCGGGAGGCCATGAGTCTAGAACTTTGTCTCACTAAGGTATTATCAATGGGGCACCAAACACTCATACAAGTACCACAAAATATGGGGTGAATGTAAATTCAATGTAATCTAGAAGTACGAAATGCAAATAACAAAAATTCTAGTAACTGTAACAAATAAGTAACTACAAAAAACAAAAATGCATGAAAATGCCAGAAATGCTATTTAAAAAGTGCAGGTGGACTAATTCGCCTAGGGTGGTGAATGAGTCCTAGTATGATATTTTTTTGTGTTTTTTAGAAAATTTAATGTGATTTGAATTATTTTTAGATTGCAATGAAGGATGCAGATGCAAATTTTTAGTTGTTTCAATGGTATGCAATACAAAAATGAACTCTAAATGAATGTTTCACTAATGCAATTTGAGAAATCCTAGAATACAAAAACAAAACAATACCCTAATTGAATGTTGATGCAAGTGTAATCTAGGATGCAAAATGAAAAGTGTTCAAAATGCAAGTTCACCAAAATGAACTGTAGATTTTTGGCACCATAAGGATCCCTAACTCGTCTAGGGTTTTTCACCTAAAGGGAGAGAGTAGGGCCAAAAATGCTAGCTAGGTTCATTCAAATTATGTAATGTATGATGTTATTATTCCTAAATGAAATGATCTAAATGCAATTAAGTGATCTAAGTGACTGATTATGAATGCAAAACTTAAGATTTAGGCTATGTTGGAAAACACAATGTGATATGCAAACAATGAAATAAGAATGAATAAATGGATAATAGAAAGAAATGAATTGAATTAGTGTGCACCTAGAGGTCTGATGAGGATTATGGAATGTTTTGGATGTTTTCTGGAATTACAGAAATTCACCAATGGAACTCATTCACCCAGGATGGCGAATTAGTCCTGCTTCTGATGAAAACTGTTGGGAACAGGTTTTTGAATGTCGGGATCCAAAATCTGACAAAACTTAGATTTCTAGCTTTAAGGTGGGGCTCATTCGCCACTAGTGGTGAATAAGTCCTCTCCCAAAATTCTGAGAAATCAGGAGACAACTCTGCAACACCAGATTTGAGGATGTCTACTTGTCGGGTTATTGAAGTCAATTTTGCAAGAAACGGAAAGAACACCTTCTCCAAGCTTGAAATATAGTTGATTTGACTTGAAACAACTAGTTGACTTGTTGACCACTCTTCAACACCTAAATACTTGTTAAATCTGCGCACCAAAGTATGCAAACACACATGCAAGAGGGGAAAAATGGTTGAGGGTTAGCAAATAGGGGTTTTCCTTAGTCAAACCCCACTTTGATAATCAAACCCTTAATGGAATAATGAAATGAGAGAGAATGATAAAAAAATAACATGCAAATTCTATCAACTTACCAAACCCTTGTTGAGTAAAATCTGAAGATATGTCAATGGATGCACTTCAAAATGCTTGATGAATGCTTGAATTGATGTTGTAAAGTGCTTGAATGCTTGAGTGAATGAAAAGATTTCTTGGATGAGATGTGTGATTGTAGGAGATGTAAAATGAGGTGAAAATCACTTATTGATAACATCTTGTGCCTTAGTAACCCATTGATACCTCATCATAGGACGACATCAAGTGTTTTTGAATAAAAACCTGAAAGAAAATTTTAAATATTTTGAATTTGGACCCAAGGGGGACTCATTCGCCACCCATGGCAAATGGGTCCCACCTAGGACCTAAAAATGGGTGTCAAGAATTAAGTGATATTTAATGTTAGTTGTCAAGTTTACATTCAAAAATACACTTAATTGAAGCTTATAAGGGCATACAGGGGTCAAATAAAGCATAAGAAAGGTGTAAATAGTGAAATTATGCCTAGAAAAGCGTGAAATCTTGTTACAAGACTTTACAACACTTCAAAATAGGACTTGTTTAATGATGAAAAGGTTATTTTTAGGTGAATTGTAACGAATAGAGTCTAGAAGAGTGTAGAAATGTCTTACAACACTTCACAACACCTTCACAAGATGTTATTATTTGAATTTTAGTACATAAATATGCATGCTCAAGCCACATTTCAATATAAAATCAAAGCAAAAAAGACCAAACATCGTGAAACGAGACCTAAAAGACCATAAAAATGACAAGGGGCCATTTTTATATGGCACAGGTACAATCAACACAACTATCCAAGAACATGTTTTATGGATATTTAGATTATATAAATATTGTCATACTATGTGTAGCAATTTATAAAAGAAATAATTTTATTTATTCTTATATTTTGAGGATGAAAAATTTAAGGAGGGGTTGTCATGCTATGTATCTAGGAATATGATATTAAAGAGATGTGAAAGAAAAAATGTGAAATACATCCATTTAGTTAGTTATATTAGCTCATGAAATTTATCTTGTGAAATTATTCTATTAGTTAATTATTTGGTATATGTTGGGATTAGTTATTTACCCCTCCATTATATTACTAGGAAGAGCCATATATAGGTGGATATAATTGTAATAATATGTTATGAATATTTTATTTTATGTTATTTCTTAGATGTTACATCATTTTTGCATGAAAAAATATTTTAAATAGTTGATATCTATTCTTTATTAAATATATTGTTATTTTGATATAATTTAATTTATATATGTGAATCCTAATAACAAACACCATGATGATACACACTATATTATTCTTAATTATACTATGATAGCATATGTTAATTTACATCCGATAAGTAATATCTAATATTAAATATTATCTATAGTCACTAGAATGCCTAAGTAAAGAATCATTAAATCATTTTTCTAATGATTTTCAAGTCATTTTTTATTTATTGATCACTATGATTTTTGGTGATAATATTTAAAACTAAAAATATATTTAGATACTTAGGCCATATATACATTGGGAAAGGTTATGGAATTGTTAATATATAGATTTGTATTACAGCTTATTTATGCTCAAATATATAATATAATAGAAATGCAAAAGAAGAGATGATTGTGTAGGACTATTATGAATTATAGGAATATTATAAGGTTATAATAAATAAAAAATATATTATGAAAAAAATATATATGGCTTCAGAAATTTGGTCAAAATTATTTCTTTGAATTTTTTATGTATGAAGAGTTACTAATTTATCAATATGTTTTTCTCTTTCACCTCGAGGTGTTCATACTTTTTCCTTTTATTATGGCTTGTATGTTATTTGATTTAATTAATTTTTAATTTCTTCTACCCTTTTCTATTGAGTTTATATGTTTGAATTCTTGTACACGCTTCTTTTTCTTTCTATTTTATTCTCTTGTAGAATAGTTTAATAAAAAAAATGAGATAATTTGCTATTTTCTTTAGCATAATAAATTTATATGCTAGAAACTATACTATATTTATTGTGATCTAAAATTTAGGTTAGTCAATGAGAGTGAACTCCTAACACTTTCTTCCTATTGCTTTTTTCTTTAGGTATGAAAATGAATTATTTTCACACAATCCATTTTATAACCTTCATCATACAATTTAATACACGCGAGAATTGCCATCAAGAAATTTTGGTATATTGCTGTACATTTGAAGATTATGAAATTGGTAAGTTATGATAATTGATGAAAAATGAATTACTTGTTCAATAATATATTAATTTATTTCCATCCATAATATTGAATTGCATGGTCTAAAGAATTTTATCAAAATGCCAAATATTTGAGCTATAAAGGGTTCCATTGTAATTTAGAAAGTTTTAAGTTTTTAAGAACATAAAAAATAGTATTATCTTAAGATATTATATGTAACAAAGGTTAATATGGTCTTGTGACTTTGCTACTCCTTCCACTCCACTTCTATTTGAAACTCTTAGTCGTTACTCATGGAAGTCATTGTATAGAGATCCAGGTTTGAGGGTTCAAGGTCGCATGGAGAACGCCTAGGATGGGCTTGACGCTAGGGCAACAAATGATCAGGGGAAGGATGGTTTTGATGCAAGGAACACAGATGTTGAGGGGAAGGGTTTTGTGTCCTCTAGGTTTCTAGGGGAGGAGCATGACCGTTGCCTGAATTCGACGGTAAATTTTAGAGATGCCATTCGATTTGGGGGCTAGTTTAGCGGTGGGTGTTCTTCAAGCTCACAGGATTTTCCCAATGTTGGGTGTTTCAATGGGCCAAAATCTACCATCTCTACTAACCCTAGGATTGGTGTCGCCCCCATGCAAAGATCTCCTTTTCTAATTTGCCTGACTTCCTCAGTTCTTGAAGTCTGTTTGGAGAAGTTGGCTTATGATCGAGAGGATTTTCTATTGGATCATGCCCTAATTTGTCATTTTACAAAGATCTAGCCAAAACTTTGTGATTTGCATGCTTGGGTCATGGAGAACTGGCAGGAGTACATGGATGGGGAAATAAGCATATACCCTTTTGCAAGGGGGTTTTTAATTTTAGAATTTGATTCTTAGAAAGATAAGGAGCTGGTAATGGAGTGTGGCCCTTGGATTTTTCAAGGTATTTTTTGTGTATGAAACCCTGGTTTTCAGAGTTTTACCCATGAACAGAAATTTTTAATAGAGCTTATCTGTGGGTTAGGTTGCCATATCTTCCTATTCAATTTTGGGAACTTGATTGTTTGAGGGCCATCGACAATGCCCTGGGAAGTTATCGTCGTTCAGTGAGGAAATGATCAGCTATCAAAATTCCACGTGTGCTCGAATTTGCGTTGAAATGGATTTGGCTAAGGGCCTCCCTACTGAGATGATCCTAAAGGTTGGCAACAGATGTTGGAGATAGTCCATTGATTATGAAAAAATGCTTTTAGATGTAGGAGATGCTTTGCAACAAATCATTCTACTTCCCATTATGGGAAGCAGTGAGCCCTTGGGAATCATGCTTTGAGGAAGCCGTCATAGTGGGTTGGTGTCGAATCACAACACTATATTGTTCCCCCTCACTCTCCCAAAGAACCAACAAAATCTCTTGCCTTTCCAAAGGACTTCCTGACTTCTTCTCCTTCTAGGGCTAAGCCTTTGGTCCTGTCTACTATTCACTCTAAGAACTTGGTGGATGTTGCTCCTATAGATGGGAAGCAAGGCTCCCTGGACAATGCTGCATCATCAGTCTCAACTCATTCCTCATCATCTTCGGGCCCTCCTAAACTTGTTGGTCTAAATTCCATGGGTAGAGAATAGTCTAATTGTACAAAGTCTGGGGATATGCTGGGGAAGGAACCTTTAGCAGAGGTTGATCAAAACATGATGGCATCACCTCACTGTGAGAAGGAATGGAAAGAGGTTAAAAGGAGGAAATCTTCTTCAAACATACATAATATGTTGCTCAGATTAGCCACAAAGGGAGGAAATGCCTCTATTGAGGCTCTCTGATGGCTGGGTTGTATTTAGATTTGGGTCTGTCGGCTATGATAGTAGGATGTATGGGCTTCCATGGCATGGGGTTAGGTGGTCTAGTTGTTTAGTGGATTTGGGGGGTCGACATGGATGTAACTCTATGAGGTCTGGGCTTGTATGTGATCTTTGTTTTGATAGTGTCCGCTTTTGGGGTGGTTTTTGATGGTTCTAGGATAGGTCTATGATTTTACCACTTGATGGGTTGAACAATGTAATATCTTATTCTAGCAATCAATATAAACAAATTTATGTATCAAAAAAATATATATTATGTAAAAATAAATATAAATTAAAAAGAATAACACAAATTTTAAAATAAATTTATATTTAAAAAAAAAACTTATTTTACTCTTATCCACTTTCTTTTATCAAATTTTAATCATATTTTATGATGATTTCCCTTTCCCTTCTCCCTTCCATTATTTTTTCTCTATTTTATAAATAAGTTAAATAAAAATAATCCTCCAACCATGATATCTTTCCAGTCATGCACAAAACTCATTGTTCTCTCTTATCATTTTTAGCAACTCAAATTGGAAAAGAAGAAAAATCAGCTAAATACATTATATTTGGTTGACATTTTTTTATCAATATTTTTTAAAATTTAAATATTGAGGGAATACAAAGACATAATGTTGTGTCTAAATTTATATCAATATTTTCATTACAAATGAAGCAAATTCGAATATTGTAAATTTATTTTAATGTGTATTAGATATTACTACATTAAATTGAAATATTCATGATTTTTTCATGTATGTTTTAAACTTTAATATATCATAATTTAATTGAATTTGAATTGATTAAATTTATATTTTAATTAAACTAAATATATAAATTTACATTTTACAAATAATATTTTTAAATAGATAAATATTTTAAATTTTAATTAATTTAAAAAAAACATAATAGAAATTACGTAAAATTAAATAACCCCAGAACAAATAATTATGCCGAAGGTGTTCCCTCTATGAAATCTCTACCTAAATATTTGAATCGATGATTCAACTCGCTAGAGAAGGGATGGAAGACCATTCCATTAATCTTTTCCCTTCATTTTTACGTTGTCCTTTGCTGGCGAATTAATTTTACACTGACTTTGTGTACTGCCTATCTTTAAACTACATAACGTTCATCATAAATATATACCTCACCTGATATTAGGTCTTGGAGAAAAGTAACTGACTGCCACTAGCATTTTTTATTCTCATACGTGCAACGTGGACACAGGAGACTAGAACAGTTCTAAAAATTCAAAATAATTCAATGAGTGTGCAACCGGCAGAATAATATACGCAGTAAAAATCACTTGGATTAGTACATATCGCGATTCGCGGGGTTTACTTTTCAGAGCCAATTTATGCTCGATAGAACAAAAAAAAATTCGTTCACCTCTAAGGTCATCAGCATGGAAATCGTATGGATTTAAAGATAATGGGAAATTTAGTGTTAATATTACTGTTGTATGCAGTAAAATCACTTGGATTTGTACAAACGACATGGTTTACTTTTTAGACCCAATTTAAAGTAGCAGGTGTCGTTATTCCTCTGCATCAATTTGAAGCTTTAAGGTTGCACCAGGTTTTAATTTTTGCAGAGCATTAGTTAATGACAGCTTCATTTCCTTACAATTACCATGAGAAAGTGTGGACTAGAGGTTATTGGATCTGCCTAGTAACTTGTAAGCTCTGCCTTTAACCACTTTTTTTTCATTGTATTTGTCAAATCCATCTTTAGTCATTTAATGGGAAGCATTATTTTAAATGATTTTTTTTAATTTTATTTTAAAAATACATCGGATCCATACATTAAAACTTGACATAAATATTTTAGCTTAAAAAGTTTTAAAATAGATTAAATCCATAGAAACAAAATATGGAGAATTATTAAAACATACAGACAACATTAATTTTTTATTTTCTAATATCCATCACATCGCTAAATCAGATATTGCACTTTCTTCCACTTGCAAATTAAAATCTTGTTTAAGTGTAGAAGAATGTGTGAGCTTATATCATTAAAAAATGCAAGTGAAGGCAGCTTTTAGGAGAAAAATAAATTAAGATTTAAGTTTTCCCATCACACCATAATGTAGTCATTTTTTTTTCATCTTCCAACTTTGTGATGGATTAAAATCTTTCATTTTTAAGTTAATTTGAAGCTATCACTTCTCCATTACAACCTTTGTTGCACAAGCAACATCATTTGAATTGACTTACCAACTCCACTCATGTACTACATTAATGTATAGAAAATATATATATATATATACTAAATTTTTCCCTAATTGACATTCCACACCTCTTCAGCATACCCATTGCACACTAAGATGTGATTGCTAGTTTATTTTTTAATTTCATTATAGTACAGTAATAAGAGAATGATAGTGCATTTCTTATATTCATAAACGCATATAGAATCTCGTTTGGAAGCTGAAATTGAAGAGCTTTATCTCGTGCACCACCTCTTAAATCTAGAAGGTCATTCTCATGAAATAGTGAAATTATGCCTAGAAAAGCGTGAAATCTTGTTACAAGACTTTACAACACTTCAAAATAGGACTTGTTTAATGATGAAAAGGTTATTTTTAGGTGAATTATAATGAATAGAGTCTAGAAGAGTGTAGAAATGTCTTACAACACCTTCACAAGACGTTATTATTTGAATTTTAGTACATAAATATGCATGCTCAAGCCACATTTCAATATAAAATCAAAGCAAAAAAGACCAAACATCGTGAAACGAGACCTAAAAGACCATAAGAATGACAAGGGGCCATTTTTCTATGGCACAGGTACAATCATCACAACTATCCAAGAACATGTTTTATGGATATTTAGATTATATAAATATTGTCATAGTATGTGTAGCAATTTATAAAATAAATAATTTTATTTATTCTTATATTTTGAGGATGAAAATTTTAAGGAGGGGTTGTCATGCTATGTATCTAGGAATATGATATTAAAGAGATGTGAAAGAAAAAATGTGAAATACATCCATTTAGTTAGTTATATTAGCTCATGAAATTTATCTTGTGAAATTAATCTATTAGTTAATTATTTGGTATATGTTGGGATTAGTTATTTACCCCTCCATTATATTACTAGGAAGAGCCATATATAGGTGGATATAATTGTAATAATATGTTATGAATATTTTATTTTATGTTATTTCTTAGATGTTACATCATTTTTGCATGAAAAAATATTTTAAATAGTTGATATCTATTCTATATTAAATATATTGTTATTTTGATATAATTTAATTTATATATGTGAATCCTAATAACAAACACCATGATGATACACACTATATTATTCTTAATTATACTATGATAGCATATGTTAATTTACATCCGATAAGTAATATCTAATATTAAATATTATCTATAGTCACCTAGAATGCCTAAGTAAAGAATCATTAATTGATTTTTCTAATGATTTTCAAGCATTTTTTTATTTATTGATCAATATGATTTTTGGGATAATATTTAAAGAGAAAAGTATATTTAGATACTTAGGCCATTTATAGATTGGGAAAGGTTAGGAAATTGTGAAAATATGGATTTGCATACCATCTTATTTATGCTCAAATATCTAATATATTAGAAATGCAAAAGAAGAGATGAATTTGTAGAACTATTATGAATTATAACAATATTATAAGGTTGTAATAAATAAATAAAAATATTATGAAAAAATATATATACTTAGAAATTTGGTCAAAATTATTTCTTTGAATTTTTTTTTATGTATGATGAGTTACTAATTTATCTTGATATGTTTTTCACTTTCACCTTGAGGTGTTCATACTTTTTCCTTTTATTATGGCTTGTATATTATTTGATTTAATTAATTTTTAATTTCTTCTACCCTTTTCTATTGAGTTTATATGTTTGAATTCTTGTACACGCTTCTTTTTCTTTCTATTTTATTCTCTTGTAGAATAGTTTAATAAAAAAAATGAGATAATTTTGCTAGTTTCTTAGTATAATAAATTTATATACTAGAAACTATACTATATTTATTGTGGATCTAAAATTTAGGTTAGTCAATGAGAGTGAACTCCTAACACTTTCTTCCTGTTGCTTTTTTTTTTAAAGGACAATGAATTGTTTTCACACAATCCATCCACATATAACCTTCATCATACAATTTAATAAGTATCTTTATAATTGCCATCAAGAAATTTTGGTATATTGGTTGTACATTTGAAGATTATGAAATTGGTAAGTTATGATAATTGATGAAAAGGAATTACATGTTCAATAATGTATTAATTTACTTCATCCATAATATTGAATTTTCATGGTCTAAATAATTTATCAAAATGCCAAATATTTGAGCTATAAAGGGTTCCATTATAATTTAGAAAAGTTTTAAGTTTTTTTAAGAACATAAAACAATAGTATTATCTTAAGATATTATGTAAAAATAAAGGTTAATATGGTGTTGCACTTTGCTACTCCTTCCACTCACTCGCCTATTGGGAAACCTAGTCATTACTCATGGAAGCCATTGTATAGAGATCTGGGTTTGAGGGTTTAAGGTCACATGGAGAATGCCAAGGATGGGCTTGATGCTAGGGCAACAAAAGATAGGGGGAAGGATAGTTTTGGTGCAGGGAATGCATATGCTGAGGGGAAGGGTTTTTTGTCCTCTGGGCATGTAGGGGAGGAGCACAATCGCGGCTTGAATTTGATAGGAAATTTCAGAGATGGCGCTCGATTTGGGGGCCAGTATGGGGGTGGGTGTTCTTCAAGTTCACATGCTTTTCCCAATGTCAGGTATTTCAATGGGCTGAAATCTACAATATTTGCTAACCCTAGGATTGGTGTTTCCCCCATGCAGAGATCTCCTTTTCTAATTTTCCCTACTTCCTCAGTTCTTGAAGTTTTTTTGGAGAAGTTGGCTTCTGATTAGGAGTATTTTCTATCGAATCATGCCTTGATTTTCTATTTTACAAAGATCTGGCTAAAACTTTATGATTTGCATGCTTGGTTCACAGAGAACTAGCAGGAGTACATGGATGGGAAAATAAGCATATACCTCGACGCAAGGGGTTTTTTAATTTTAGAATTTGATTCTCAGAAAGATAAGGACTTGGTAATGGAGTGTGGCCCTTGGATTTTTCAAGGTAATTTTTTGTGTATGAAACCTTGGTTTCCAAAGTTTGACCCACAAACAAAATTTTTTAATACAACTTATCTGTGGGTTAGGTTGCCATATCTTCCTATTCAATTTTGGGAACTTGATTGTTTGAGGGCCATTGACAATGCCCTAGGAAGTTATCATTGCTCAGCTGATGAAACGATTGGCTATTAGAATTCCATGTGTGCTCAAATTTGTGTTAACATGGATTTGGGTAATGGCCTCCTTGCTGAGATGCTCCTAAAGGTTGGCAATAGATGTTGGGGACAACCCATTGATTAAGAAAACATTGCTTTTAGATGCAAAAGATGCTTTACAATAGATCATTCTACTTCCCATTGTAGGAAGCAGCGATCCCTTGAGAACCATGCTTGGAGGAAGCCAGCATGGTGGGTTGGTGTCGAATCACAACACCATGTTGTTCCCCCTCACTCTCCCAAAGAACTAGCAGAGTTTCTTGCCTCTGCAAAGTACTTCCCAACTTCTTCTCCTTCTGGGGCTAAGCCTCTGGTCCCATCTACTATTCACTCTAAGAACTTGGTGGATGTTGCTCCTATAGATGGGAAGCAAGGCTCCTTAGATAGTGTTGCATCAACAATCTTAACTCATTCCTCATCATCTTCGGGCCCTCCTTAACTTGTTGGTCTAAATTCCATGCGTAGAGAATAGTCTGATCGAACAAACTCTGGGGATGTGATGGGGAAGGAAGCTTTAGAAAAGGTTGATCAAAACATGATGGCATCACCTCACTATGAGAAGGAATGGACTAAGTTTGAGAGGAGGAAATCTTCCTCAAAAAACATAATATGTTGCTCAGATCAGCCACAAAGGGAGGAAATGCCTCTAATGAGGCTCTTTGATGGCTGGGTTGTATTTGGCTTTGTGTTTGTCAGCTGTGATAGTAGGATGTATGGGCTTCTATGACATGGGGTTAGGTGGTCTGGTTGTTTAGTAGATTTGGGGGGTCGGCACAGATGTAACTCTATGAGGTCGGGGCTTGTATGTGGATCTTTGTTTTGATAGTGTCTGGCTTTGGGGTGGTTTTTTGGATGGTTCTAGGGATAGGTCTATGATTTTTACCAGTTGATGGGTTGAACAATGTAATATCTTATTCTAGCAATCAATATAAACAAATTTATGTATCAAAAAAATATATATTATGTAAAAATAAATATAAATTAAAAAGAATAACACAATTTTTAAAATAAATTTATATTTAAAAAAAAACTTATTTTACTCTTATCCACTTTCTTTTATCAAATTTTAATCATATTTTATGATGATTTCCCTTTCCCTTCTCCCTTCCATTATTTTTTCTCTATTTTATAAATAAGTTAAATAAAAAAAAATCCTCCAACCATGATATCTTTCTAGTCATGCACAACACTCATTGTTCTCTCATCATTTTTAGCAACTCGAATTGGAAAATGAGAAAAATCAGCTAAATACATTATATTTGGTTGACATTTTTTATCATTATTTTTTAAAATTTAAATCTTGAGGGAAGACAAAGACATAATGTTGTGTCTAAATTTATAACAATATTTTCATTACAAATGAAGCAAATTCAAATATTGTAAATTTGTTTTAATTTGTATTAGATATTACTACATTAAATTGAAATATTCATGAATTTTTCACGTATGTTTTAAACTTTAATATATCATAATTTAATTGAATTTGAATTGATTAAATTTATATTTCAATTATACTAAATATATAAATTTACGTCTTACAAATAATATTTTTAAATATATAAAGATTTTAAATTTTAATTAATTTTAAAAAAACATAATAAAAATTACATAATTTAATTAAATAACTCCAGAACAAATAATTACAACGAAGGTGTTCCCTCTATAAAGTCTCTCTGCCAAAATATTTGAATCGACGATTCAACTCGCTGGAGAAGGGATGGAAGACCATTGCATTAATCGTTGCCCTTCATTTTTACATTGAAATTTGCTGGCGAATTAATTTTACATTGACTTTGTGTACTTCCTGTCTTTAAATTACACAAGGCCCATCATAAATATATACCTCACCTGATATTAAGTCTTGGAGAAAAGTAACTGACTGCCACTAGCATTTTTTATTCTCGTACGTGCAACGTGGACACGGGAGACTAGAACAATTCCAAAAATTCAAAATAATTCAATGAGTGTGCAATCGTCAGAATAATATATGCAGTAAAAATCACTTGGATTAGTACATATCGCGATTCGCCGGGTTTACTTTTCAGAGCCAATTTAATGCTCGATAGAACAAAAAGATTTTATTTCACCTCTAAGGTAGTCAGCATGGAAATCGTATGGATTTAAAGTTAATGGGAAATTTAGTGTTAATATTATATGTTACAGGGGACGTCCCCCCCCAACCCCGTCCCCCATCCCCCGACAGGGACGAGGGACAGCCCACCCCCGAATGAAGAAAATTCTCAGGAAAGGGGGGGATTTTCTCGTCCCTCCGTTCTCCCCGGACGCTAGCCCCCGTATGCCCAGAACAAAAAACATTAAATCGTTGGTTTTTAAACATTTTATATTGCTTTTAAATGTGACGTGGGCCCACAGCAAGGAAAGGCGAATGAGTAAAGTCAGAAACAAAGACTTAAATGAAACTTTAAAGTTTCAAAACATTAATATTTGGTGTTTTGGCTCCCACGGCAAGAGCAGCGACGGCAAAGGGCGACGGCTCCCAGCTCACACAGCAAACAGAAATTTGTCTCAGACTCTCAGCATAATTTTTTAACCATTTTACTCCTGCGTTTGGGCATTTGACAGAGGCGTTTTTGCATTTTAAGGACGCATGAAACAAATTTCTCAAGTTTTTGTTTTACACGCCTAGGGTTAAAGTCGCGGCTGGGCACCTCTATTTGACTGCGTTTTCTCCACTCAAGCTGCATTTTGTTTGTATTTTGGACGCCTTGAGGAGCTGGGCGCTGCACTTCATTCCATTTCCTACCACTTTCAGGTTTGAGATTAAATTTAAATAATTTTTTTGCTTCTGTATTATCTTTATCAGTTTTTAACTTTTTTAATTTTTGCTTAATGCTTTTAGTTTTATTTATTATTTTCATTTAAATGATTTTGTATCATTTTTACAAAATTACAGATTTTCAACCAGCATACAAACTTCATATTTTAAAAAAATAAAGAAAAATTCAAAAAAGCCATACAAATTTCAAAATGAGCAGCAACAAATGACAATGGCAGTGACAGTCATGAGGGTGAGGGTAGTGAGAGTGAAAATGAAATTCAAAGAATGTCAATAGACCCTTCTTCTACCTCTGAAAATCCAACCCCTGCTTCTTCAGACTATTTTGCATGCCCTATACCCTCTCTTCAAAGGTTTGCAAAAGGCCCTTTCAACCGCAACAAACCATTGCGTCAGTTTGCCACAGATGTGACTGTCAACAAGCAAAAAAATTCAGGGGGCAGCAAGAAATGGCTTTGTCATGTTTGTAAAACTCATTACCATGGGAGCTATACTAGGATTAGAGGCCATCTAGTGGGTGACTGTGGAAAGGGTGTTAGAGTATGTACATCAATAACATTGGAGCAGCAGCTTCAATTTGCAAAGTTGGCTGGATGCAGTGATGACCAAATCATTACCATTCAAAATAAAAAACGACCATTAGCTGATTTGCAAGGCTCTTCCAATATATCAGTTTCAGAGAATTGTGATAGAGGGAAGAAGAAAGCAAGTGAGAAAACTTCAATCATGGGGTTGATGAATTCACAAAAACGAGAGCAAGCTGATGATGCAGTGGCCAAATTCTTTTATGCTCATGCTCTTCCATTTCATTTGGCAAGGTCACCTTATTTCAAAACTATGGTGAAAGAAATATTGTCAGTTGGACCCTCTTATGCCCCCCCTGGAGAACATAGATTGCGTACCTCCCTCCTTGACAAACAATATTCAAAAGCTACCTTGTTGATGGAGGAGATGAGGCAAACATGGCTTAGGACTGGTTGTTCCATTGTCATGGATGGGTGGACTGATATTCGACATAGGCCACTCATTAATGTTATTGTTACATGCCCTGCTGGTTCATACTTTCTTCGAGCTGTTGATTGTTCTGGGAAGCGTAAGGATGCTGATTTTCAGTTTGGCATTTTGAGGGAGGCCATAGAGGAGGTTGGGCCTTCTAATGTTGTGCAGGTTGTGACAGATTCAGCTCGTGTTTGTAAGCTAGCAGGTTTGATGGTTGAGAATGCTTACAAACATATTTTCTGGACTCCATGTTGTGTACATGCTTTGAATAATGCTTTGAAAGACATTGGAAAAATAGATTGGGTGAGGGCAGCAGTTGTAGAGGCTAGAGGCATACAAATGTTTGTATGCAACCATCACACTTCACACGCACTATTTCGGTCTTATTCAAAGAAAGAATTCCTCAAACCAGTTGAGACTAGATATGCTAGCTACTATATTTTGCTGGAGAGGATGTTGGATGTCCAAGATGCTCTACAAGCCATGGTTGTTTGTGCAGATTGGAAAAAGTGGAATCTGTCGAAGACAAATGAAGGCAAGGAAGTGAGAGATAGAGTACTTAATGAAACTTGGTGGGCCACTATCAAGTAAGAAATCTGAAAATTTAAATTGTTTTTGAAATTTTGAATTTGTTACACTTTGTTTTACTTTGTAGTTTGTATTTTAAAAGTTCTAATATTTAAATTTAATTTGTTGCTTGTAGGTATATTTGCTCTTTCATATCACCAGCTGTGAGGGTAATCCGGTATGCAGATACAGACTCTCCTAGCTTGGGAGAGATATATGAGACTTTTGATAGCATGCTTGACCAAATGAAGCAAGCTATTCGTCAAAAGGAACCTGAGTTGAGATTTTATGAGGACCATATTAGGCCTATTGTGACAAAGAGGTGGAACACAATGAATACCCCTCTTCATATGCTTGCCTATTCTCTTAATCCGAAGTGGTATGTACCTAGACCTGGCCGAATGCTTCCTTCTGAGGATGACGAGGTGATAGAGGGGCTTACAACAGCCCTTCGTAAAATATATACCAATGAGCTAGCAACCATTATTAGAGAGCAGTGGCTTATGTTTGCTGATCTTCAGGGTCCTACATTCAGCAAACCAGAGGCTAGGACAGATAGGGCCACCATTGCACAAAACAACCCCATTGGATGGTGGAAATTTCATGGGAAGGACACACCGGATTTGAAACAACTTGCCATTCATTTGCTCTCACAGATTGCTAGTTCCTCTGCTGCAGAGAGGAATTGGTCCACCTATGGCTTCATCCACTCCATTAAGAGGAACAGGCTTACTTCAAAACGAGCTGAGAAATTAGTTGCAGTTCATAGTGCCTTGAGACTTCAGGACCGTCAGACTACTGAGTATCGGCAAACTCCAGCAGCACGATGGGATGTAGATCCTGAGGACGTTAGGCAAATTGATGAGGATGAGGTGCAACAAGGATTGGTCGGACTACCATTGGATGATCCACTCTTGCCAGAAGATGATAGTGACTCAGATAGTTCTGAGTCTTTTGATATTCATAGCCCGAATGAGGCTTAATTTCATAGACTGTTGGACAATGTATTTAGTATTTTGATTTTCATGTTTGAACTTTGAGACTTTTGGATGCATGTTTGAAACATTTGGATATTGATAGACCATGGTTTTATTTATGTTTGATATTGCTGTGATAAATTTTATAATGCTTTAAAGTTTAAAGTTTAATGACATTTATGATTTATCATGTTCATATGTTGTTATGCTACCACTCTCGCGATTTATTTATATATTGATATTGTTGTTATCAATTATTAATTTATTGACATATATCTCTCTTTCCCTCTCTCTGTCTATAATATATTAATAATTTTTGAAAAAATCATATATATATATGTAATTTGTATATCGCCGTCCCCTATCGTCCCCTAAAAATTTGCCCCTAGGAAACGTCCCGGAAACGCGTCCCCAGCCGTCCCCCCGTCCCCGTCCCCATCCCCAAAAGGTCGTGGAACATAGTATTACTGTTGTATGCAGTAAAATCACTTGGATTTGTACATATGACATGGTTTACTTTTTAGACCCAATTTAAAGTAGCAGGGGTCGTTATTCCTCTGCATCAATTTTCCTAAGTTAGATTGTACTTCAAGGAAATTCTCTCATTTAGTAGAGCCTGCCATTGCTTCTTTGCATGCTTTAAACCTTTAAACCTGTAAACTCGATTAAATTTGAAACTTTAAGGTTGCGGCGGTTTTTTAATCTTTAATAGAGCATCGGAGTTAATGATAGCTTCATTTGCCTTACAATTACCATGAAAGTGTGGACTAGAGGTTATTGGATCTGCCTAGTAACTTGTAAGATCTACCTTTAACCACTTTTTAACCATTGTATTTGTCAAATCCATCTTTAGTATTTTAATGGGAAGCATTATTTTAAATGATTTTTTTTAATTTTATTTTAAAAATACATCAGATCCATACATTAAAACTTGACATAAATATTTTAGCCTAATTTTTTTAAAAATAGATTAAATCCATAGAAGCAAAATATGGAGAATTATTAAAACATACAAACAATAGTAATTTTTAATTTTTTAATATCCATCACATTGCTAAATCAAATATTGCACTTTCTTCCACTTGCAAATTAAAATCTTGTTTAAGAATTTGCTATCACCTCTCATCTCCACATCTAAGTAAAATGCTAAAGGAAAAAAATAAATAAGGTAGGATTTCCATCACACCATAATGTAGTCATTTTTCTTTCATCTTCCAACTTTGTGATGGTCTAAAATCTTTCATTTTTAAGTTAATTTGAAGCTATCACTTCTCCATTACAACCTTTGTTGCACAAGCAACATCATTTAGTAATTGACTTATCAACTGACCTCATGTACTACATTAATGTATAGAAAAAATATATATATATATATACTAAATTTTTCCCTAATTGACATTCCACACCTCTTCAGCATACCCATTGCACACTAAGATGTGATTGCTAGTTTATTTTTTAATTTCATTATAGTACAGTAATAAGAGAATGATAGTGCATTTCTTATATTCATAAACGCATATAGAATCTCGTTTGGAAGCTGAAATTGAAGAGCTTTATCTCGTGCACCACCTCTTAAATCTAGAAGGTCATTCTCAGTTGCCCTTTGCTCTACGTTGCTCACCATGTTTAGCATATAAATGCAGGCATCAATACAGCGCAGGAAGAGGACGTGGAGATTGTACAGTCATATAAGTGGTAGTTTCCTATCCACTGTCATCTTTGTTTTTATTCCTAGCTTTATCAATCATATTTTTCACATTCTGGAGACACTACCTGGCTGTGTAACAGAGTCAACCAACGCGTAAACAGAGATGGGGGAGAATAGATAAAAGGCGAATTCTTGGATTGCTTTCCGTCGTTTCTAACAAATAAACTCAACTATGACATTTTTTTTTTGCATTTTAAACAAACTAGAATTTTCTTAGGAGTTTAAAAAGTTGGCGCGATTCTCGCTGACCACATATTTTCTTACCAGTTCTACCTAGAGCAACAAACTTGAAGACGAATTAAGAAAGTAGACCGAAACAGCGGTGAGTCAGCTCTACGACTTTTGGAAAACAAAACAATAGAAGAAATAGAGAGAAATAGCTACGTTGATCACCATGTTGAGCATATAAATGCAGGAAGAGGATTTCAGAAAATTCAGGAAGAGGACAATCTCACTGTCATATTTGTCTTTATTCGTAGCTTTATGAGTCATCTTTTTCATATTCTGGAGACTTTACCTGGCTGTGCAAAAGAATCAAACCGAGTGAACAAGCCTAATAAGTCACCACAATCATCTGTACACACTGCAAGTTTATATATAAAGCCAATTCTTCATATTAAACTTAAAGACGAATAAAGAATGTACATGGAAACAGTGTTGAGTCAGCTCTACGACTTTCAGAAAACAAAACAATAGATAAAACCGAGAAATAGAATCACTCTATACTTCCAACGCGTAGACGTGGCCAGCAAATTAAAATTTGCGTAGGTGACCTATTTGAGCGCGTTGAATATAAGATGCATTTAATGTACGGTTGCACTAGACCCTTGGATAGATTGTCACGTCTCTTAAATAATGCAAGACTCGATACGTGGAGATGTTTTCATAAACAAAGCGAAATGCAAGTTTTATTTGGGCTCGCCATTTTATGGTTTGTCTTAGCATGACTTAGGGTTTCGTTTTGGCTCCTTTCATACCTCTTTTTAAGGGATTTTTGGGAGTTTTTATGCATTTGTTTTCTTCATCTAGTCCTTTCACTTAGGTGGCTTAGGGCTTTATAAATGGTTTCTAAGTGCATTTTGAAATTTCTTTTAAATTTTTTTAATTAAGTAATTATTTAGAGCTTGACATAGTAGATGTTAAGCTTATATGTAATAGGTATGAGAGTTAAAGTCTTATTGTTATGTGGCTTTTATCCTTTTTAAGTAATATTTGATTTTTTGGATTAAGAATTTCTAAGAGCTTCATAATATTTAGTTCTTTTGGATTAGGAACCTTTACAAGAAATATTGATTGTTCAACTTTTATAACCATCAAGAAGTTGAAATATTTCTTAACTACTCTAGCTATTGGTTTATGAGAAACACTTTGCAAGTGCTTTCTCACTAGACCCAAGATTTTAAAGTTTCGGTACAAGTATCCTTTAAAATCTTAATTTGGGTTAAACCCCCAACACTCTACATTCCTATGGGGCATTCCTAGAGCAAAGTAATAGGACTTTATTATGGAATTAGTAGTTTCACTTATTATTCTTTGCCTAGCATCCTTAGTTTGAGATAGGAGTGTATCAACTATTTGTTTAAATCAAACATCCTCATTTTGTAAGTGTGCCAATGATGCTCTACTAATGGGAGAAAGGTGTAAATTATGAGCTATTTGCTTTAATGCATCTTTTTAATTCTCTCTTCTACTTCTGTAACTTCTTCCCATTTTCCCTTAATGACCTCTATCAATTCTTCTGAAAATTATTTATTATGTCAACCATGGGATATTGACTAGAGTAGGAATGTAATCCAACATGGCTTGGAGCATTGTCGCCTTATTCTTTGTGGAAGTTATTATGTTCATTTGTGTCACTAATAATGGCCTCCCCAATGTAAATAGTGGTTTGTATATATTGCTCATGCATACAGTATGTGTTCTTTTTAGTTTTACGCATTCTCTTTAGGGATTTTTCTCTCCTTCTTAATCATTTTCTCCATAAATTTTATTTCTCTAATTGATCCCTTGTGATTCTTTTCCTAGTACTTCCATCATAAGGTTTTCTCCTAGAGTTTCTTCCTCTTCCTCTCCTTCCTATACTAACTACACATATTTCCTCTTGCTTTTTATTTTTTTCTTGATTTTCTCTAAGAAGGCACTACTTCTTTCCCCCTCTTCTCTAGACTCATTAGTAATAATTCCTCTATTGTGGCCTTTGTAGGAGATTCTACTCATTGTTTTACTTCTTTAGGTAAACTCAAGGATAAATATATGCTCAATAGATTCCTTGGTGTCTTTTCCAGAGATAGGAAGCTTAATCTATCATTAGAGAGATTGGTGCCTCTATTTTAATATTGTTATATTAGACTTCTCCTTCAATATTTCCTATACCTTCCTCATTTCTCCCTATTTTTGTATGTCCTTTCTCCTCAAGGTTCTCAATAATAGTGCCACATTTAATAACCTCTTGATGTTTTCCTAACTTCCCCACTTTTCCTTTGTCCCTAGGAAACTCTATATCAAATAAATGATCACCCAAGATCTCTTTACATATAATTAAAAATTATATTCTATTTTCCTCTTCCTTTGTATAGAAGGATCCACTAAATATATCTTGTGGAGATAATATTCTTAGTTTAAACAACATGAGGGTTTAATCTTGGTCTAGGGGATTCACCTCTTCACAAGATTATTTCACTTTGTGAGACATGCAATTGTAGGCACTTAAATTTGAATCTACATCATTAATCAAGTGTTATATATTAACTAATTAGTTAAATAAAATTATTTAATTAATTAGTTCATCTTGTTAAACACATCGAAATGTTAAGGGGGGTGAATCAACATATACTAAAACTTAAACAATTCCATTTTGCAGTTTAAACATCAAATCACATTAACTAAAAGAAGAGTAGAAATGAAAACATGCATGACACAATGACACGAAGATTTTTTATGTGGAAAACCCAATGAGGGAAAACCATGGTGAGAGTTAACTCACAATATATGAAGCTTGTTGCTTAAAAAAATTACAATGTAGTTTAAGGCTCACTACCTAAGGACTTCTAGACTAAGGCACACAACCTTAGGGAAAGATACAAGGATTTGTTGAGACTCACTATCTCATAGTAGGATACATGAAAATTATAATGAAAAACACAAACATGAACTGATATAAAGAAGCATCTAGCACATATGTTGATGTTGCAATCCCTTTTTTGCACAATCACTCTAGCATATTGACTTCACACACTTCATATTCAACATATTGCTCAAAATGATTTCACTATACTTAGTTACTTTCACAAATGAATTTTTTCTTCTATATAAATACCCTCCAAAACAACTCAAAACCTCAATTAGGTTAGCTCCAAGATGAATTTTATATGAAATGAATGATACAACATAAGTCAGCTCCAATCATATATGTTATGAAGAGAAAAAGAGTTGTGGATCAATACATAGAATAATAGGACAAAACAACATCACAACACATACTCGAATGAAAAAGTAATTAACCAGGATCAACTGTAGATGAAGGAAACATGACTATTAGCCCAAACAATGACAACACCACTAAAACTACTAAATGTTCAACTTTACACCATTGAGGGAAAAAAACAAAAGCACCATGCAGACCAACATGTGAATAATGTAGTCTATGCACAATACCTCCTCAACCATCCTCTGAAGTATTTGAACATTAAGTGCGAGCACAAGATGAGAAACATATGTTATGTGGAACAATTAAGCATTTGGAACCAACTATAATACATTGTCCTTTAAAAAATACACATGTGGATGACCAAAACACATGATCTAGTAATATATTATGCATTGAATGTAACTGAACATGTCCACAAAATTGCAAGGCCAAAAATTCACTTCTGGAGGAATGCAAAGCATTCCAACATGCCTTCATCAATACTTTACTCTGCCAAAGCACAAATTAGCACAAATCGAAACTATGTCACTTTTAAAATTTTGTAGGTGTAATGACTTGAATACTTGGGTATAACATCTTCACATATGAACCATCTTATCTTTTGAACCATAAGATAAAATCTTTCTCTACAAAAGGATGTGAACCAAAATACCATGACTCTATCTTAGAGTATACATGGTGAGTGCCTTAGAAAATCTTTTGCAACTTATCTCAATGTGTGGTACACCAAATAGGAATGATATATATGTAGAAAATATAGGAAACATATTGGAACAAGTGTACCCACCTCCACATCACACATAGACATCAGACTGATCATCATGATTCTACCTCATACTACACTATTGTCTTGCATAAGTTGATATCTATGTACATCAACTATCTCTAGAGTATTATACAATCTTTAGTACATCTAATAGACATCAGTGACAACACATCTTGAGTTGACATCAATGACAACACATATTGCCAACAATCTCCCCCTTTGTCATTGATGTTAACACACATATATCTACAAGACTTCTCTCCCCCTTTGACATCAAGGGAAAAAGGAATAATATCTTCTGCTTATATCAGCCCAAAAATTATTTGAAGTCCCCTTAATATACAAATTTTATCAAAACTCTCCCCCTAAGATGGATATACCTCAAATTGGATGTTATGTACAAAATATTTTCAACAAAAACTCAAAAATATATTATAATGCTTCACAAAACTATACAAAGACAAAATTGTCTTATCCACACCTTTGCAACTTCTTTAGAAGGTAGAATATTCTTGTAAATTACCTTGAGGTGTGCCAGAGTTGCAACCTAATTTTCTTTTGGTGAGGTGAGAATATGATTTTGACATTCAAGCTACATGCATAAATCCCCAACCTCATCCACACTACTTGGAGCCATCATTTTTTTATCAAATTTTTCTACTTCAACAAGCAACCTAGATAATAAAGCAAGTCTCAAGTTGACTGCTTCCCTCAGCTAACCAAATTGTTTCTTATTTTGTTCTATTTGATCCTAAAGCAATGACAACTATAAATGAAGATTTTTTATTTGAGCTCTAGTTTCCCCATCCTTATCATTTGATCTGATCATGTATATCCTGGTCATTTGAGTGATTTATGAACCAATAGATTCAAACTAATCTTTGATTCTTTTGGTGGAATTAGGCCATTTCAAAAAAAAATGATAAAGTATAGTAAATTCATCCACTCATTCCTTAAATGTATTCATATTCTCTTCCAATTTGTTTTGTGCATTGGTACATTGGTCAGATGTAGATCAACCATTCTTTTTTATCTTTTCTTTCATCTAGGATCTCTTGCTCTGCCTTCTACTAAATATACAAAAAATGATCCTTAAAAGAATATATCAAAAGCTTCAATTTCTATTCTATATGTAAGTAAGAATCTATTTTTACCTTAGGTAAACCCTCCTGAATGATCTTCACAATATCATCAGTTAATCCACTCTTCTTCACATGTTCTACTAGGATCTCCTTCCTTGCAAAATAATGTAGAATACCTCAAAGATGTAATTTATGAAGCGGATAAATGTTTGACAAGTCAACTTATCCTTCATGGGTAGGAATTTGTAGAAGTCGAGGTGTCACCAGAGGTTGAAATTACATCTACAAAATCAAAAGGTCTTTATAAGATTTTGATGATGAAGAACCCTAACCTTTATCCATGGAAGTGTTTTGCTTCTCAACTGTCTCCACTGCAATATCATGTACTTTCCAAAGATTGTTTTCTTTCTTCTTCTCAAAATTCTCCTTCTCCTTTTTGTCTTCTTTCTTTTCTTCTTTTTCCATATCTATGTCACAGATTTCTTGTATTTTATGGACACTAGAGACACCTTGTTCTTCTTGCAATCTAGAGGCTCCTTTTACTTCTTGTTGACCAGATATGTTTTTCTCATTTGTATTCTCTAGACAAGGAAAATTTTTAGTTTCTTATTCATCTAGAAGCACTTGTGCACTTATTTCAACATCAGTATCATGCATTTTTAAATCAACATCAAGTTCACTTTGCAATTCATTAATTATTTTCTATTTAGCTTCTTCAATTCCACTTTGAATCTTCCTCTTGACATCTTCATCCATGCTCATCAGTAGATCTATTATTTTAGTCTAGAGCTCCTTGGCTTTTTGTAGATAAGTATCGATTTTTCCTCTTGGGAAACAAGAATACCATCTTTGTCAATTACTTGTAGTTTTAGCTCTTCATTAGCCTTGATGGCATCTTCTCTTCTTTTTCTTGAAGCATTAGCAAGCTATCTAGAGCTTTGTCTACAATTTCACTGAAGAGAATATTCTTCTTTAGCATTTATTCAATGATAGTATTTTCAATTGTATTCTTGTCCTTTGAAAGTACATCCAGATGAAGATCCATTGTATCATTTAATAAACCATATTTAACAATCCCATTAAATATTACACCATAATCTAGAGGGTCATGTTTTACCAGAGGATTTTTCTCAATCTTCTCCTCGACAATCTCCTTTCCTTTCTTATTTTGCAAATGAATTTCTTCTCCTTCTCCTTGTATTGTTCTTTTCTTTCTTCTCCTCAAAATAAAATATTGTACTTATTCTTCTTCATCCTCTTCATCATCATCCACATTCATGGGATTGATCTTTTCCCTTTTTTCATGTTGCTTAAGTCTAGGCTTCTTTCTTTCAACAGTATTAGTTTGCACTAGTGCTAGTATTGTAGCAACCCTTCTTATGTTAGGAAGTGTTTGAGAAAGTCCAAAGGTTGTATCAATGATATCACAAAATCTACTTGTCCTTATAGGAGCTCATGTAGCTGTAGAGGCTTTTGATTCTTCTGCAGGACCCTCAAGAGTGCTAAACACCCTTTTCTACCTAGACATCATCTTCCCCACATTTGACATCTTCTCCACCTTTTATTCTACCTTCTTCTTGATTTTCTTATTGGTTATCTCATCAAATGTGCCAAACCTTTCAATAGAGGGATGCCTAGTTTTGTTGAGCAAAATGTTAGCATATGCAATCTAGTCAAATCCATAGACCTCATAAGGAAACTTTGTTATCCATGAAATTCTTGGTTCAATTGTCTCCATATAACAATTGTCTTTATCCACCATAAAAGTGATTCCATTCTTATATTTATGCATAATTTGTGAGGGCATCATATCCCTCTTCTACATTTCATTTTGAATTTTTTTGAAGAAACCCCAAAACATTTGTCATGTTGTTTGGTATTCAGAAAGCTATACATGTGATCCCTAATATTTTGTGAAATAGAGATATCCTTCTCCATACCACATTCTTCAAACCAAGAATTTCTTTCAATAAATAGAATATAAGGTAAACAATCAACGTGCCACACAAGAAATTATAGTGTGAATCCTTGGTTCTTTGCATATATTCTTTGACAACTACTACCACAAGAGCTCACAAAGATCATAATCCTTTCTTTCCTTCACCATTTGATGAGTAGTTTAGATGATAGTGGTGGTAGCAAAACCTTCCATGTTTATGTAGTAATATTTGTATGCAATACCCATCATGGCATACCAAACCCCTAAGTTAGAGATGTCATCCACAATTTGGGTTCTTTTGTAAAAAAATTCTTTGGTAAGCATCACAACTTCTTCATTCTTCATAGGCTTCAGTGTTAGTACAGGTCCAGCGGAGTATAATCTAGTCGCAACCTTGATAACTTCCTTTGTAATTAGGTGGGGTTTATCAAGCCAAAATATATCTTCATGAATTTGACTCAAAGTAATTCTGACACATTAGTCTTCAAAGGAAAAGTTGGGGAAACCCTTCCACACATCTAACCTTTTTCTTCCACATTTGCATACTCTATCTTGAGCTTAAAATCATCATCTAAGATTTGAGTCTATCTGAACTCTTCCATATTTAGAAGGTTGTACTCATTTAGCTATGAGTGAATGTAGATGCATACATCTTTTGAATGCAACACATTGATAAGAATATAAGAGAATGCTCCATCTTTGTTAGTCATAGTGGATATGTATAGATTTTTCTTGAAGTTTGTTCTTGGATTCTCAACAATGTCAATGATAATTAGTGTAGCCATGTTAGCACTTTTTAAAATCCAAAGTTTTACAAGAAAACTAGAGAAGTGCCTATGAATACTACTATTAGGGTTTTCACACAACACATTGAAAAAATTTATGTTTCTCTTAGCACTTGAATACACTTGATATATTTCAAATAAAATCAGTTTTGATTCGATAGGGACTAAGTATGCTTCACACCAACCCTAGTTGCTCCATAATAAATATATTTCTCAGTGAGATTGACACAAGAAGCTTTTTACTATATGAGATATTACAAGGATCCATGATCATTCAACAAACTTCCACAACTTAGAGTGTATTTTCTCTAAAACCTTGAGCAAATAAATCCATATCACCATTAACCATTATCTTGAAGACTTCAACATCATATGCTTTAAAGGGGTTTGAATTTTTTTTGTAATTGCAACTCCCCCTAAGCCAATACCCTCTTTTCAATTACCAAAGGATCCATCTACACCAAGCTAAGGTATAGATTCATTATTTGCTTCACTTCCTTTTACTATCATACCTTGTTCATTATTTTCTTTTGTTGATTAGAGTCAATCTTCTTTTGAAGAGTAGAAGGTCATGCATTCTTTCTCTTGTAGAACTTTGCAATGTGTCTGAATTTATTACAATTGTAGTAGGTGGTACTACTTTGTGGAGCATAATTACTTCTTCTCACATTAGATCTACAATCAGTGTCCCTATGACCAAATTTTTTGCATGTGAAACAATGACCTTAGAAGGATTGAGAAGTCACAGCATTACTATTCCTTATCATTTTACTTAGATTCATTCATTAGCCTTGTGACCAAATTTATTTCAAGCATAGAAATGATCATAAAATAATTGAGATTTCATAGAATTGTACCTTAGAGACCTAAATGAATTCTGACTCATCTTTCTTCTACACTCAATAGCTTTGTGTCCAAAATTATTGCAAGAATAACAATAGCCTTGAAAAGATTGATTGAACCTAGTAGGGGCATGTTGTCTAGCTAGTGGACGAACTCTAAATCATTTTTTTCTCTAGATAGGATTGAATCCACTTCCTTTATTTTTTTCTTGATTTGTCTTTACATCTCCAAAGGATGTCTCCTTAGGTTCTTCAATGCATGCTTTCTCATCCTGTGTTTCAAGCTTCCCCTTTGCTCTAAAATATTCATATAAGTTTGTAGAAGCACTGGATGATGGACTTTTACCTTTTTCAAAACCAAAGTGAGAATTTTCTTTTGATGGATTTTGGGAGTTAATCAACTGATCAATAATTTTAGAACATCCTCTTAGTTTTAAGCCTTTTTCAATTTTCTCTTTTTTTCTTTTTCTAGCTCATTTCTCAGAGTGACAATATCTTCCTCAATCTTTGAACATTCAATTGCTTTTATCACTAAGCTTGGTATTCAAGCAATCCTGAATCCTCTTTCCTTCTTCAAATTTGACTTTCAAAAATTAGAGATCACATTTTTTGCCTCCTTGATTTTAATTTCACATCCTTTATCTCCTATTTCAGCTTTTAGTTTGCCAATTTCTTATTTTAATCTTCCAGCTTAGCCTTCAATTTGGAAATTATCTCCTTTGATTTTTCAATTATGACCTCATATTTGATATTTATTGTTATTGATTCATCCATATCTTCAAGAGAAAACTAGAGTTCTCCTTCAAAATCAAAATCAAAATATTTTGGATTGGTGTCCCAACCTTTAGGTTCCATTGAATCTAGATCTTGTTCTGGAATAACATATCATTGATTTTTGCTACAAACCCCATGTGTTCAAGTGCAGGATCTACCTCAGTTGTTAAGCTTATAAAATGCACTTGGCTTTGATACCAATTGTTGAACATAGTGAAATACTAAGAGGGGGTGAATCAACATTTGTACGAAAATTTAAACAATTCCATTTTATAGATTTAAAAACATCAAATCACATTGATTGAAAGAAGAGAATAAATTAAAACATACACCACACAAGGACACCAATATTTTTTACATGAAAAACCCAATGAGGAAAAAACCATAGTGAGAGTTAACACACAATATATGAAGGTCACTGCTTACAAAAATTATAATATGGTTTAAGGCTCACTGCCTAAGGACTTGTAGATTAAGGTGCACAACCTTAGGGAAAGATACAAGGGCCTACTAAGATGCACTATCTTAGAGTAGGATACATGAAAATTATAAGAAAAACATGAACCTGAATTGTTATAAAGAAGTATCCAACATATGTTAATGTTCGAGTCCCTTTTTGTATAATCACTCCATCATACCGACTTCACACACTTCATATTCAACATACTTCTCAAACTCAATTTATTGTACTCTATTACTTTCACAAATAAAATTTTTCTTCTATGAATACCCTCTATAATAACTCAAAATCTCAATTAGATCAGCTCCAAGATGACTTTCATATGAAACAAATGATACAAAATAGGTGGGCTCCAATCATATAGATTATGAAGAGAAAAAGAGTTGTGGATCATCACACAAAATAACATGACCAAAAAGCATCACAAAACATCCTCCAAAGAAAAAAAAAATTAATCAGGATCAACCACAAATGAAGGAAACATGATTGTTAGCCCAAACAATGACAATACCACCAAAACTACCAATTTCTCAACTTTACACCGCCAAGGAGAAACAAAAAGCATCATGTAGACCAAGATGTGAACACTGTAGTCTATTCATAATGTCTCTTCAACCATATTTTGAAGTATCTAAATATTCAATGTTGGCAAAAGAAGAGAAACATATATTTTGTGGAACAATTAAGCATTCAGAACCAACTACAATCATTACACATGTGCATGAAACCACAAGGCCTGAACTTCAATTTCAAAGGAATGTGAAGCATTTTAACATGCCTTCATTAATACTTTACTCTACCAAAGCACAGACTATAACTCTATCACTTATAAATTTTGCTATAGAAGGTGTAATGACTTGAATTATTGGATATAACACCTTCACATGTCAACCATCTTATCTTATGAATTGAAAGAAAAAAGCTGTAATATCTACAGAAGGATGCAAAAAATATGACGACTCTATCTTAGAGTATACATAGTGAATGTCTTAACAACTCTTCTACAACTTATCTAAATGTGTGATACACCAAATAAGAATGATATCAATGTAGGAATTCAAGAAACGTATTGGAACAAGTGTACCCACCTCCACATCACATAGACATCAAATTGATCACCATTCTACCTCATACTACAATGCTGGCTTGCACAAGCTGATATCTCTGTACATCAACTATCTTCAGAGTATTATATAATCTAAAAAACATCTAATAGATATCAATGGAAAAGAATCTTGAGTTGACATCAATAAAAACAAATATTGTCAACACCTCTTTCCTCTAATAGTTAAATAAATAAATCTCATTTATTTAATTAATTAAACTAACTCCCCTTCATCAATTAATTAAAACATATTTAATTAATTCCCACTACTACTTAATTAAATAAATTCCATTTATTTAATTAACCTAGTCTAGCCTTTCTTATAATTAATTAATTGGATGTAATCAATTGATCCATTCCTATTTAATTAATTAAGCTAATCCATTCCAATAATATCCTCTAAATTAAAAATAATAAATCATTTGAGCCCTCCACTAAAATCCAAAATAAATCATCTTTTTATCCTCACTATCTATTCAAATCCAAAAAGCATCTCCACCCTCTATTTTTACATGTCTCCACATTCTCCCACATGTGTGAATCTTCCACATGCTCAAATCTTCACCCTTCATGCCAAGATCTAGTCTCATTCATCCATTTCCCTACCTCTTACACCTACACATACTTGAATCTCCAAGCTTGACGCATTTTAAGGTAACCTCTACCTACATTTCCTTCACTTCCTCCTTCTATTTTTTACTTTAAGAGATTGCACAGGCATGCAAGCTAATTTGCATCATTAATCTCTTAAATAAATCCTAACCCTTCGTCGTCATGAATGGAGGTCTATTTAAGAAACTTACTATAAAGGAAAAATATGACTACATTTTGATACAAGTACATAATACCTAGTTTAGTAATATATAATAAAGAGAAACCAATCCAAAATTCTAAATACATTCTAAATTCTAAAGATCATGATATTTTAGCACTTTATGTCATTAACATGTTTAATACTTTATTTTTTCTCTAAATTTAGTTTTATCAAATTTGCATTAATAATTTATCTCCAAAACATTTTCTCCTCTTTTGTCTAATTTAGCATCAATATTTTCACACACTTGGTGGGACATGAGGCTTAGTACTTATTTTCATTTTGGAGTGTTAGTAAATTTAATTCTTCCATAATATTCAATTTGCATGGTCTAAATAATTTATCAAAAACACTAAATATTTTAGCTATAAAGGGCTCCATTATAGTTTGGAAAAGTTTTAAATTTTTTCTTAAACACACAAAACAATAGTCTTATCTTAAGATATTATTTAAAAATAAATTAAAAATTAAAAAGAATAACACAATTTTCAAAATAAATATTTAAAGAAATAACTTTATTTAGTTTTTACTCTTCTTCTCCTTTATAATCAAGTAACTTTCTTTTATCAAATTTTAAGGATTTTTTATGATCAACTAGAATTTGTAAAGGAGAAAAATCAGCTAAATGCATTGTATTTGGTTGACAATTTTCGATCATTATTTTTCTTAATATAAATCTTGAGGCAAGACAAACACATAAGAGCATGTTTAAATTTACATCAAGATTTGCATTAGGAATGAAGCAAATTCTAATGTTGTATATTTTTAAAATAATTTTTTCATTTTAATTTGTATTATTTCAATACTTTCAATTTATTTTTAATAAGCATATTTATTTTAAATTAAATTGATATTATTATATTAATTTTAAATATTCATGATTTTTTAATCTATGATTTAAATTTTAATTTATTAAAATTTAATTGAATTTGAATTGATTAAATTTATGTTTTAGTTAAATTGTATATATATATATATATATATATATATATATATATATATATATATATATAAATTGAATATATATATATATATCTCAAATTTTCATTAATTTTAAAAATCATAATAAAAATTACATAAAATTAAATAATTCCATAACAAATAATTTATTTTTTAAATTCATTATAGTATAGAAACAAGTGTTTGGCTAGTACTTGTCTTTATAGTATTTTAATTATAGTATTTTAGATTTAATAAAAATAAAGGTAGGTTTTGTTAATGAATAAAATTAAATGTTTATTTTGTTAATTATAATATATTAACATAATATTGAAAAATGTTACATAAATTTTATTAAAAGATAGTTAATGCATTTATATCAATATTAATAATTATTAATTTTATCTTAATTATATTATTTAAAAATCAATTATCTTATATACAAATAATTGTATATTAAAATTTTAAATATTATAAGAATATTATAAATATCAAACAAAATAAAAATCAAATCAAATGATAGTATAATATAATTACAAGAAAAAATGATAATTATATAAATATAAAATTTATCTAATAATTATGTTACATAATAATATGTAAAATATAATATAAATTTATTGGAAGGAGTGGGTCATCCCATGCCTCTCTTTTCGACACCCGAATTCCTGGGTGTGCGTGAGGTGACTTTGGGAGGGTGCTGGTGTAAGCAGAGGTGCACGCCACGTCATTCCTCGGCCCTTCTTATTCGTCGTGGGGAGAAGTCGGCCTTCTTAATGAGTTCGGCTCTTGATATTCGTGGAGCCTTAGTGTTCGACAGGGTGGAGGCTTGGCTTAGCTTTCAAGGTGTCCATTTTGCGACACGTCGGGTACGGTAACCATTGAAAAGATTGTTGCTTGGCCGGGTGGCGGCTCACCTCACTCGAAGTGATTATGGATAGTAGGCGGAAGGACTGCGTCCGTAGCCAATCTTCATGGCAAGGACGCGATGATCGTCCTACCATTATTCCGCCGCTTGTGCGGTGGCCAGGCGGATCCTCTCACGGGTCTATTTACGGATCCATTGAATTCATTTTGTTGTTTTGTCTTCGCATTTGGCATTGTTTCGTTTCTGTGCAGGGTGTGGTTAACATGGAGAGGTCGACAAAATCAAAATTCACCATTCATATTTCGTCGGAAGGCTTGGAATGCTTCGGAGTTGATACTCTGGTCTCTCTGGTGGCTACGGAGAGGCAAATTGCTTTCAGGGAAGTCACGGATCAGAGATTAAAGCGTATTCTGTCTGAGGATGATCCTGTGTCGTTGGTTGCGGTTAAGATGATTCTGGGTAAAGAACACCTGCATAGAAGGGAGTATGCCAGAGATAACGCCCATGTCTCCTCACGTTTTCTTGCAGTGTTACTGGACTTGGAGACCCCAAAGAAGGTGGCAATGGAAATGATGGTGCGCTTGTTCCGCGTCGACTTACTTGGTGGTCTTGAAGAAACTTTGAAGGCAGCCTTCTTAGGCAAAGGCATACCGCGTCCGGCTGACTTGTCTCTCTTATGGGACACGGAGGAAGCTGTCAAAGTGTATCCTTTTCTCCTTGACCTCAAAGGGCCTGCTTTGTCGCGTCACAGAAAGCTTGCGGACGTGGCCGTGGAGTTTTTGAAGCGAAAATTGAAGTTGGTGCCGGCGGAGGGGAATGACTGGTTGGAGGGCTTTGTAAGTTTCGCGGAAGTCAACGGTTTCATGTAAGGGTTGGCTCTGTGTCTGTTGTCTTTCGTTGCTGCTTACTATTTTTTGGTGGTCTTCTGCACAATTTTTTTGCAACTTTGTTCCACGTTGGTTGTGGGTCGGCCTGTGACCCCTCTCTTCTTCCCTATGGTTTTTGTGGGTGGTCTTTGGTGCATGTTTTGGGACTGTTGAAACCATGAATTTGTGTCTTGGGTGGGCTGTCATTTGCCCGGCTGTGTCTCATGGATGGTTGTTCCTGCGTTGCAGACGTTTGTATACTTCTTCTATTTCAATATATATACTCTACCGTGCGTATCAAAAAAAAATAATATATATAATATAAATTTGGGGCAACTGGGTCCGAGCCCAGTTGGTTAAGGTGTTCCCTGTTGCAGGGTACCCACCATGGGTTCAACTCTCTGGCGCTCCCGTGGTACCGGTTGGTGTGTCCCGCTAGCACTGCTGGTCACGGTAAAAAGTTTACCGGCGGTGGGGGGTTATAGGGGGGGCCGTGCTGCACCCGATTCCCCTCGTTAAAATATATATATATATATATATATATATATATAATATAAATTTGACATATTATATTAAATAATATATTTATTGATTATATGGGGTTGACCTCGCAATGCAACGGTTAAGTTGCAAGGGCAGGAGTTGGGTTGCCTAAGGTTCGAATCCCACAGTGGATTTCTGCAAGGAGAAAACAGTTGTGCGTGGTAAACAAAGGCAATGAAAAAAAAAATATAAAATTAGACAAAATAATAGTTCAACTTTCAGAAATAGCAAAATAATAGTTAACTTTATAATTTATAAAATTAAATATTTTACAAGCTCACTTTATAAAATTGAATTTTTTAATTTTTTTTTAAATTATTAAATATTTTACAAGTTCACTTTATAAAATTGATTTTTTATTTTTATTTTAAAATTATTATATTTGATTGGTTGAAAGTTAACTTATTAATAACTAATTAATTAAGAAAAATAAAACTCATTGCAATAATATTACCTCACGATAAAAATAAAACTCATTCCAATAATAATATTACTGAGGACAAATACTAATAAGAGACTGATAGTGCATTGCTTACATTCATAAATACATCTAGAATCTCGTTTAGAAGCTGAAATTCAAGAGCCTTATCTCATGCACCTCCTCTTAAATCAATGAGGCCATTCTCAGATGATAAATATTCTGAGGACAAATACTAATAAGAGACTGATAGTGCATTGCTTACATTCATAAATACATCTGGAATCTCGTTTAGAAGCTGAAATTCAAGAGCCTTTTCTCATGCACCTCCTCTTAAATCAATGAGGCCATTCTCAGATGCCCTCTGCTCTACGTTGGTGACCATGTTGAACATACAAATGCAGGAATTGTACGTGGAGATTGTAAAGTCATATAAGTGGTAGCTTCCTATCACTGTCATCTTTTTCTTTATTAGCCGATAGGCTATTATAGGTGGGAAATCCACCGGAATCGTCTACTGTCTGATGCCGGTGGACTATTCCGATGGGAATTCTCTGCGTATGCTGTACAGTCTACTACAAAACATGCTCGGTTGGTGGTTCATTACTGCATAGGTATGGGTTAGGCGTTAATGAGGATGGTGTGGAAGCGATGCCTGGAAGAGATGTACTTGCCCTCGGCAGCACTAACAACGAGCAGTGGAGGCTTTCCATGTGTTCGACAAGGATTACAACGGCTTCATCTCTGCCACCGATTTGCACCATGTGATGACTAATTTAGGGGAAAAGCTCTCCGACGACATCATCTGCATAGGGACTGTTAAATTCGTTTACTGAAAACACGACATTTGAGCCCTCTTTTCATCAATTTTGATGCATATTTGAGGGTATAATAAGCCAGGTTTCTACAAGCATTTTTTTGTGAAGAATTTGGCGATCTAGAGCGGCCATAGTATGCAGGTCAGTGGGCTCTTTGAGCTTTATTCCGTTCACGCTTTGGTAGCATTTTTGTGGGGTTGACTTGTACTTTTAAAATCGAACCCCAGGTTTTTTTTTTGCTTTTTAATTTTTTATATCGCTCATGATGACTTTTTGGCTCGGGGGATTGGATTGCTTTGAGGCCTGCTGAAATGGGTTTTGTTTAGATCGTAGAAATGCGTTTGCTTTTGTGAATCTTGTAAGGGCTTGAAAATTCTTGGATGGGTTTTTGTTTGGTCGGGAACCTGAATTGGCTTTTCATTGTCTAGCGTTTCCTGGGATTGAGTTTTTAGTTCTTTGTTGTTTCCCATTGTTAATACGGACCAAATAGTTGGAACTAGAAACTAGCATTTGAAGTGCGTGTGGTTGGAGATAGATCATTTTGATTAGGGTACGCAATTTGCTGCCATTCTATTGTTTTATTTTTTTGGTGTTTGATTGTAAAATGGGCTATTTTTGCCGTGTCTCTCGCTGTTACCTAGGATTTTAAAGGGTGTTGAGCTCTGTTTTACAAATTATATTTATATAAATCAGATTAACACGAGTAGCATGTTTCCTGAATGTTGGACATAATCATTATGACAATAAATATGGTCTATTTGAGAGGCAAACGGTTTGTTCTATGGTATTGTATTTGAAATATTGTCCTGATTGTTATTTCTTGATTTTATTCTTATCTGTATATAATTTGAAGTTTGCTAGCAATCCCTTTTTATTGCTTACACCTTGTAGTTAGGTCATGTTCTAGCGCAGGACTATCTGAAAGTTATATAATATTGAATATTGCTAATCTGGAATAGAATATTATGTACATGGGTAAAAGACACACTCATGGTGGAATTCAAATATTGTACAGGTAAAAAATATGCAATTGTGGTTGAGAAAATTGAATATGTTGGTAAAGTATTATGTGTAACTTGTAAGTGCCCTACGGCAGAAATTTATACACCAAACTGAGCCACTTCTCAATCACCTATACCTCTACTTTTACCTGTAAGAGTTCAGTTGATATTAACAATTTGAGTAAATATCCCTTAGCAAATTGGGTGGGGGTATTGTTAATCTAATTAAGATAGCATAAACTGAAAACTACTTTAGTTAATTTAAAGTTTTACTTGCCACGTGCATCTTAGTTCTTGTTCTTGCTCTCTATCTGTACAATGCACTCTTTTACATGGTTAAGAAATCCTCATTCACCGCATTCCCATTCCATGATCAATAAATCCTTATTCACTGTGCTCCAATTCCATGATCAAGGAATCCTTATTTAACACACCCTATTGTAAGTATTTTTCTTGTTTTGTCTAGTCATCAGGTTTTGTGGTATGCTCTGTTACTGGGTTCTTCGTGTACCCAAGATGTAGCCATACTGGGTATGGGTATGCTAGATGCTCACAGTACGCACAAATTCATATGTTTGTGTCAATTGTGTCTGGGTAGGATCCAGAGTCCTCGATTATACCTTGATACCCACACCCATATTTAAAAAAAAAAAAAAAAACAAAATAAAATGAATAATAAAATAAAAAATCTAAACCAACCTTAAAAGTAACCACCTAAGCACACTATTATCAACACAAAAAAATTGAAGTTGTTGGTCCTGGTATGGGGACAGGTCCGGGTTCATGTACACTGGTACAACAATTTACACCCCTCCCCATCCCGCCCCACAACCAACCCCAAGCTGATAGGTTCATATATATATACATTTTTGAATTGTACTTATATTGAGTGTTACGGTTTATATATATATAAACTGAAGAATGGTGTGAGTGTGTTGCACGGAGGAGTTGCAGTAGCAAACTTCAAGAAAATCCTGCACTTAAGAGGGTTAAATAGCACAAAAATGACTGATAATTTCTTGCTCCCCAAGATGAGCTCTTCATATACTAGGTCACGTCAATGATACGAGCTTTGTGCCCTTCATGCTTTATGCATTTTAGCGAAAAGGCCACTATTTTGTAGGGCCCAGTTATAGTATGTACTTTGTAAAACTTTGGTTTTATCAATTGTTAAATCTTTTTCCTCAATCTATTAATTAAAAAGTGAAAATGTATTTATATTTTTTTTTTATGTTTCTTGTGTTCGTATTATAAAAATATTTTCCCGCAACATGCAGTTTTCCATTATGTTACCTTCAGTTACAAGGTATATCATTAACCAGCAACAACTATACTTAATCCAATCGACCTTTTAAGATATAGGTCTTCTTTCTTTGTACAAAAAATATTATGTTGTGAAACCATTTAGCATAGCATACTGATTTAAATAAAGTTCCATTTGTTCATTTTCAAATCTTTTCGCACCCCATCATCAATTGACTTTTGCTATGAATAGTTAGTCTTAAGGAAAATAGTTTACATTTTCTTGCGATTTTAACCCCTGCCCTTCAATATATTGTCAGAGTATATCCTGCTATCGGCGTAACCATTGCACCTCTGTGAGGTGCAAGCGCTAATTACTATCACTGTCATATTTTTCACATTCTGGAGAGTCGGAGACACTATCTGACTGTGTAACAGAGTCAACCAACGCGTAAACAGAGATGGAGGAGAATACATAAAAAGCCAATTCTTGGATTACTTTCCGTCGTTTCTAACAAATAAACTCAACTTCGACATCATTTTTTTGCATTTCAAACAAACTATAAATTTCTTAGAAGTTTAAACAGTTGGCGGGATTCTGCTGACCACATATTTTCTCAGCAGTTGTAGGGCGATATTAAACTTGAAGACGAATTAAGAAAGTACATAAAAACAGCGTTGGATCAGCTCTACGACTTTTGGGGAAAAAAACAGTAGTATAAATAGAGAGATAGCTAGAATCACTCCGCTTTATCCGCTTTCAACGCGCAAATGTGGACAGCAAATTAAAATTTGAAATATAACGTTTTCAAATTCTAACATGGGTGCAGGGTGACGTATTTGAGCGCGTTGAAAATAAGACGCAATTAATATAAAGTTGCGCTAGATCCTAGGATAGACTGTCGTGTCTCAAACAATGAAATACGCGAAACGTGGAGATGTTATCATAAACAGGACAAAGCAAAAGGCAAGTTTTAATTGGGCTTGCCATTTTATGGTTTGTCTAAGAATATGAATTAGGGTTTCTTTTTGGCTCCTTTCATACCTCTTTTTAAGGGATATTTGAGAGTTCCTTGCATTCATTTTGTTCATCTAGTCCTTTCACTTAGGTGGGTTAGGGCTTTATAAATGGTTAAAAAGAAAATGGGTAATTAAGGTTTCATGGACTTGTAAGAATGGCTTCGAAATTTCTTTCAAAAGTTTTCAATAAAATAATTAATTAGAGTCTGATGTTAGTAGATGTTTACATGTAATAAGTATGAGAGTTAAAGTTTTATTACATATATGTGAGTCTTATTCTCTTAAGTAATATTTTTTTTCGGTTAAGAATTCTTAGGAGTCCCACAACATTAAGCTCTTTGGGATTAGGAATCTTTTCAAGAAATATTTCTTGTTCACATTTCATGACCATCAAGAAGTCAACATGTTTTTTAACAACTTCAACTATTGGTTTATGAGAAACACTTTGCAAGTACTTTCTCACTAAACCCAAGATTCTAAAGTCTTGGTACTCTTGTATCCCTTAAAATCTTAATTTGGTTTGAACTCTCAACACTCTACATTCCTATGTGGGCATTCCTAGAGCAAATTCATAGGCCTTTCTTGTGGAATTAGTAGTTTCTCTCATTATTCTTTGCTTTCCTTCCTTAGTTTGAGATAGGAGAGTGTCAACTCTTTGTTTGGATCATACCTCCTCATTTTATAAGTGCGCCAATGATGCTCTATTAGTGGGAGATAGGTGTAAACCTGAGCTATTTTCTTTAATGCATCTTTTTTAATGCTCTCTTCTACTTGTGTAACTTCTTCCCATTTTCCTTTAACATGATCCTCTATCAATTCTTCTAAAATTGTGTCAACCATGGGATATGGACTAGTAGGAATGTAATCCAACATGGCTTGGAGCATAGTCACCTTATTCTTTTTGGAAGCTATTATATACATTTGTGTCACTTCTAATGGCCTCCCCAATATAAATAGTGACTTGTATAGTGCTCATGCATTCAATATTTTTTTATTTTTATTTTTGCACATTCTTATTTATTTATTTCTATCTTATTTTTAATTGATTTCTCCACAAATTTTATTTGTCTAATTGAGCCCTTGTGATTCTTTTCCTAGTACTTCCATCATAAGGTGTTCTCCTAGAGTTTCTTACTCCCTTTTTTTCCTGTACTAATTGCACAAATTTCCTCTTGATTTTTATTGTTGCCTTGACTTTCTCTAAGAAGGCATTGCTTCTTTCCTCCTCTTATTCACACTCATTAATAATATTGCCTCTATTATGGCCTTTTTAGGAGATTATACTCTCTTTTTTAACTTCTCCAGGTAAGCTCAAGGATAAATATATTCTCAAGAGCTTCCTCGATGTCTTTGTCAAAGATAGGTAGCTTAATCTATTTTTTTCTAGTATTAGAAATATTGGTGCGCCTAGTTTTTTATTGTTAGACAAGGGTTCTCCTTCACTCTTTATTCTACCTTCCTTATTTCTTTTTATTTCCTTACGTCCTTTCTCCTCAAGGCTCTCAATAATCTTTCCATACTTAATATAACCTCTTAATATTTTACTAACTTCATCACTCTACCTTTGTCCCTAGACAACTTTATATCAAATAAATAATAACCCAAGATCTCTTTGCATACAATTGAAAATAATCTTCTCTTGGCCTCTTCCTTTATATAGAAGGGTCCACTAAATATATCTTTTAGAGAGAATATTCTTGGTTTAAGCAACACAAGGGATTAATCTTGGTCTAGGTGGTTCACCTCTTCATAATCTTGTTTTATTTCGTGATATGTAATTGTATACACTTAAATTTTCATATGCATAATTAATCAGGTGTCACTACTTCACTAATTATTTAAATAAAATTATTTAATTAATTATTTCATCTTTCCTCTAATAGTTAAATAAATAAATCTTATTTGTTTAATTAATTAATCTAACTCCCCTTCATCAATTAATTAAATCATATTTAATTAATTCCCACTATTTTTAATTAAATAAATCTCATTTATTTGATTAACCTCGTCAATCTTTATTCTAATTAATTAATTGAATGTAATTAAATGAACTATTCCTATTTAATTAATTAAGCCAATTCATTCATCTAATGTCCTCTAGATTAAAAATAGAAAATCATTCGAACCCTCTACTAAAATCCAAAATAAATCACCCTTTTATCCTCATTGTCCATTCAAATCCAAAATGCATCTCCACCCTCTATTTGTACACATATCCACGCTCTCTCACATGTATGAATCTTCCACATGCTCAAATATTCATCCTTCATTCCAATATTTTGTCATCTTAATCCACTTCCCTACCTCTTACACCTCCACATACTTGAATCCTCCAACCTCCATGCATTTTAAGGTAATCCCCACCCTACATTGCCTCCACTTCATCCTTTCCTTCCAATTTTCACTTTGATATTTCTAGAAGCATGCAAGTTGATTTGCACCATTAATATTTTAAACAAATCCTATATCTCCACCATCATGGATGGAGGTCTATTTAAGAAACCTCCTATAAAGGACAAAGATGACTATATTTTGATACAAGTACAATGATACCCAATTTAGTAATGTATAGCAAAGAGAAACCAACAATCTAATTTCATATCATGGAGCAATTCTAGGAATCATGATTTTGTAGCTTTTTGTGTCATTTACGTGTTTAATACTTTCAATTTTTCTCTAGCTATAATTGTATCCAATTTGTATTAAGCATTTATATTCAATGCATTTTCTCCTCATTTGTCTTAATGTAGCATCAATATTTTTGGCACACTTGATGGGACATGAGTTCTAGCACTAATTTTCATTTTGAAGTGGGTCAAGAAGAAGATTTTTTGTAGGTTCTTCATGTTTTCTATGTGTGTTCATGACTTTGACATCACTTTTTTGTATCTTAGTATCTCCACAACTATTTCAATGTCTATATTTCCTCAATCAATATCTCTACTTTATACTACTAACTTGGTGTCCATTTTATAGTTTCAACATATTTGTTCTAGTTCATGGCATGTGTGCTTCATTCTTAGTGTCTATGCCTCCAATTTTAGCATCTAATTTTTTCTACTTGCTAGGTTGCTCACTTGGTTTCTATGTAGGTCTCTTGGATTTTGAAGGCTTATCATATATCTTTCCCCACTAATTAATCCTCTATGTAGGGATTTTCTTGTCATTTAATGTGTTTTTCCTTCTTTGCTAACTAGAGCTTCCAAGTTTACTTTCAAACTTTGGTTTTATCAACCTATGTACTAAACTTTGTTTTCAAGATATCTTATTGATCATTTTTTTTTTAAAGCCTTAATTAACTCTATTTACAAGGATTTATTTTTCCATTTGATCTTAAACATTTCCTCTACAACTTTAGGTCTTTGTGCACTAGTTTTTATGTTTGTAATTTTACTTTAGCATTTTCATAGTATAGTCTAGTTTCTGCACTCTTTGAAAATTTTTAGGACCTCTAAAATCATTCCTTGTAGGTCCCATCTCTTACATATATCATTGGTAGTAGATATCAATCCTAACTCTCTATTTTGGAGGTTTGAGTTTGTCTTAATCTTATTTTTTATGGAAGTTTTAGTTTGTCTTAATCTTATATTTTATGGAATTTTAAGTTCATATTATAGCTTATTTTTTATGTAACATTTGCTTTGTTCTAGATAACTAATCAATGTTCTTGATTTTTTTCTTGCTTATTAACATGTTTGTCATGCTTGCAGTGTTTTCTGTATCTTTTTCTTCTTGCTAGTTTTCTATTGTCACAAATGTCAATATTTTTTCTTTGATTTGTGGTACTTCTATGTACTACTTTCATAATTTACACTATAAATTTTAGCATCGATGTCTTTTTATACTAACCTTGCTTACCATGAAAAATTTGGCCTAGTTTGTTACATCTACGTTTATGTTTAAGTGTATGTGTTAAATATATTTTAGTGTATGTATTATTTATTTATTTATTCTATATATTTTAATATCTTTGAACTCATTTGCAACAATTTGTGTCAATTTAAATTTCTATACTTTTTATTTTAGCAAATCTTCAATGTTTCATAGTTGATTTTTAGTTTTAGCTATTCATATTTCTTTGTTCCTTATTATCAATTTCCTTGGTCATTTTTTGTATTGATTAAACTCTATTTTTCTATAGGAAAAATCATTCAAGCCCAAAAATTTTAAACTACTAACATATTATTGTAGGTTTATTTTATCCAATATTAATTAATAATAAAATTAACCTCACACTTCATTTTTTTAGGGAATTAATGTTCATGTGTAGTCTTGTTTTCCTTGTCCATATCGGTATAATTGTGTATGTTCTCCTCTTTTCCCACAAGGTGATATTTAGGATCAATGGTTTAAAAAAAATGTCTTGTGTGTTGTATTCTCATGAATTAAACCATGTATAGTCTTTTTTCATGTCTTATGGTAACTTTGAAGATAAAAAGTTGCTTATTTCACTTACATCGCCTAAATATCTAATGTGTATTCCCTTCCCTCATGTATTTTTATGATCTTGGGAGTAAAAAATGCTCAAATATTCCCTTTTTAATTTTCTAGTGCATCTATATCAACTTAGAATTAATCACCCAGTGATAAATCCAAAACCTCATATATGTTTTACATTTTAGTTTTGTGTTATTTATTGCTTTATTTTATAAATTTTAGCATCTTAGACTTTGGTTACAACATTTCTACGTTAATTTAAAAGCATTTGTACTCTACTCTTTAGTATCTTTGATGTTTCATAGTTAATTTTTAAGTTGTAGCTAATTATATTTCTCTCATAAGCATTTGTACTCTATTCTTTAGTATCTTTGATGTTTCATAGTTAATTTTTAAGTTGTAGCTAATTATATTTCTTTCATCTTTATCATAGATTATGTTTGCCATTAAATCTCTATTGATTTAAGATATATCTTTTATCTTTATTATCTATTTGTGTTTGTATTTAGGTTTTAGCAAATGTGTTGAATATTTTAATGGTTTAGTTCTTTATTTCGGTATTCTATATATTTTAGCATCTTTAACTTTGATTATAGTGTTTCAATATAATTTTAGTATTTATACTTTGTGTTTTAATATCTTTGATGTTTTATAGTTGACTTTTTTTGTATTAGAAATTGTAGACAAAACAATGATTAAACATAGTGTATACCAGTCCAACCTATTATTGATATTATGTAGACCACACAATGTCATAAACCATGGAACTACTTATAGACAATGTAGGATCCCTCTCAAAAAGAAACTATAATAGAACTGTAGCAACATTATACCAATTTATATATACATTATATCACCAATGTTATGCTAGAATATTTAAACACTATGCGTCCTTGGTCATTCTAGGTCTATTTAAGGATCTATTAATTCCATGTAAGGCCAACAAAAAGAACAAAATTTTAATGTTACATGTTTACAAAATAACCAGAATGTCATCATTATGTCATAAGTTCCTTATTTCACTGTATTGATCATTTTCATTCCATGGTAGGTCAATGTATGATAGGTCTTCATTGGATCTCACTTCTATTGGATCCTCCCCATGATTGATAGTAAACCTTGGCCTTTTCTAGAAATTAAGATCTTTTTCCAATATTTCAAGAGGATATTTTTTATTATATTTCTTTTGAAACTCTATAAACATTTTCATTAATGATGCATTATCTACCCTATTGAATGGTCAATACCTTCCATACTTAATCTCAGCTTTATTGGCATCTATACTTCCTTCTTTCAGCAACTTCATAAATTTATCCTTGGAAATCTCCATTGTGATTGTGACGGTCTGCATAGAAATATTATAAAACATGAGTCTTCTCACTGACTTAGTAAGTACTCTCCTTGATTCCTGGAAGATATCCTCATTCCTAGCCTTCCAAATTGCCCACAAAATATCAGAGGATACTACAAGCCAAAATAAATTATAAGAATTACTCAAATCCTTCACATAACCAAAGAAAATTTCTTACCATTTGACCCTACCCTTATCCCCCACCCCCAAGGTGAGAAAAAAACATGTTCCAAATCTCTTTTACATACAAATAGTCAAAGAAAATATGCTTAATGTTATCAAGTTTCCTACAAATAGAACACGGGTGCAAATTGGAAGAGGAAAGGGTATGAGGAAGCTTTTTTGATAAGAGAAACCACTTAAAACATACAATAAAAAAAAGAGAGTTGCAAAGTGCATTAAGAATTGATTCTTGATGCCATTAATCAATCCCTTTCACCTTCACCTTCTACTCATTTAAGAGGAAAAGGAATCTAAAGTAGGGAAAGAATCCATAGTTAAAAGAAATCCTTGGAAGTGAATACATCAAATCAAAGAGTTTGAAGATCTCATATGAAAAAGGGACACTATAAGGTTGTGAATTTAATAATTTATTGGAAAGGAGTCCTTCATATTTTAATATTAGTTTTAGCTATTCCTACATATTTTTATACTAGCTATAATTGAGGTGGTTTTTATGTTGTTTGTTGGTTCAAAATCTCTTTAGGTTTTTAGGCTATAGTGTATTGAGCATATAAATGCAGGCATCCTTCCTTGTGATGTAGGGTTTCAAAAAAATGCAGGAAGAGGACCTGGAGATTCTATAGTCATATAAGGAAACCATTTAGTGCACTGCATGCAAGCAAAATGGTGCACACTCAAACACAGTATGCAATGACAATGACACAAAAAAATAAAATGATGAGCGGTTCTTATGGAAAACTATCCATTTAGTTACCAATTGCTTCAAGAAATTGCCTTCCAATTTTCATCTATGTTAGGTGTAATGGTTATGTAGTAGTTTTCTACCACTGTCATATTTGTCTTTATTTCTACCTTTATCAGTCATCCTTTTCACATTCTGGAGACTTCAATTTTATAAATGCTCAACCAACGCGTAAACAGAAATGGAGATTACCAATGAAATAAAAATCCAATTCTTGGATTGAGTACCATCTTCATATTAAACTTGAAGACGAATAAAGAAAGTACATAGAAACAGTGTTGAGTCAGCTAGATACGCCTTTCGGAAAACAAAACAATAGATAAAATAGAGAGAAATAGAATCACTAACTATACCTTCAACGCGTAAATGTGGACAGCAAATTAAAAATTTAAATATAACGTTGCGTAAGCCATCCTTTTAGTTGCATTTAGACTTAATCTTCAAATTTTGAAATAGGGGACGTATTTGACTGCAATGAACATAAGATGCAATTAATATACATTTTCACTAGACCCTAGGTTAGATTGTGAGGTTTGTTAAAGGATGAAAAACTCTACGCGGAGATGTTTTCATAAACATAATGAAGGACAAGGCAAGTTTTGTTTGGGCTCGCCATTTTATGATTTGTCTTAGCATGTGACTTAGGCTTCTTTTTGTTTCCTGTCATACCTTTCTTAAAGGGATTTTTGAGATTTTTGTGCCTTTATTTTGCTCATCTAGTCCTTTAATTCATGAGGCTTAGGGCTTTATAAAAGGTTATTTTTTATTTATTTTTAATTGGATAATTAAGGTTCCATGAGTTGTAAAACGGTTTGTAAGTGGAAACAAAAATTTGTTTTCAAACTTTTCAATGAAGTAATTATTTAGAGTTTGATGTTAGAAGATATTAAGTTTACATATAATAGGAATGAGACTTAAAGTCTTATTGCATATTATGTTGACCTAATCCCCTCTAATAATATTTGTTTTCTTGGGTTAAGATCTTTTAGGAGCCCCACAACGTTAAGATCTATAGGGTTAGGTACCTTTCCAAGGAATTTTTCCTTGTTCACCTTTCATGACCATCAAGAAGTTGATGTATTTGTTAACTATTTCATCTATTGGTTTATGAGAAACACTTGGCAAGTGATTTTCACTAGACCCAAGATTTTAAAGTCTTCGTTGGTACAAGTGTCCCTTAAAATATTAATTTGGATTGAACTCCCAATGCTCCCCATTCCTATGTGGGAATTCCTAGATAAAATTATCTACCTCTTGACCACTCCATATGGCATGAACCTAAAAATTTTGTATGGATTGACCCCATCTAGATGTGTGTGTGGGGGGGGAGGGGGAGTAGGGGTTGGGGGTGGGTGGAGGTGGACCATACCTTGCACCTTGAGGAATCTATAGAGATTTAGGAAAATGATAGGTGTTTTACATGGAAGGTCAACACCTACATTAACATTCCTAACACCCATTTTAGATGTCAAGAATATAACCATAATTTGTGGATTGTCTACTTATGCTTAAGATTCTTGCTAACCTAACAAATAATTCTCCAAGTTCCCCTCATGTTCAAAAGGCTAAGTAGTTGGCAATTGGCGGTAAAAAATCTAATTGATGTCATGTTGACAAAACCTAATGAACCCTTTCCAAATTTATTATTCTTTTGAAAGGGTGAGATCATTGTCATTGCTAAGTGTGGTGGTGTGTTCATAGCCAATGTTCACTAGAGGAAGCATAGACCATGATTCTAAGTTAATTATTTATTAATTTTATATTTTACCTAAGTTTGATGGATATGGAAGAGAGAGAAATGTGTGGACCAGGTTATAGCTTAATAGAATGGATTACGACATACATAAAAAATAAAATAAAATTCATACACCATATACACATATTAGAGTGAGATATCGCTACTAAATCTAACCTCAAAAACTCATTTTTTAGAGTGTTGAGATTTCGTCAAATAGTCATTGTGCAAACTCATGAATTCTAATTTTTTGACTGTTGTTCTGACTTTTTGAGTTTTGTTTGATTACTTTTGATGTTGGGTTGAGTGTTTTCAATGCCAATAACATAAAGGAAATGCATAGAATTGATATATAATTGATTACACAATATAAATTGATAATCCCACTTCCATTTATGCCATTAAATTAAAGATATAAGATCTAATTAAAATGACAGTTATGTCTGATATGAAAATTATCAGTCTGTAACAGCTCTATTAAACCCAATACACCAATAGCATACCCGTTCTATGCCAGCATGAAAATATAATGTATGAAGGCCGATAAGAGCATGATAACAATGGTAGAAGACTAAAATAGAATGTGAAATATGTAGCTATAGGTCTAATCATTGTTATGGAAGTGTTGATATGAAATTGGTTGCCAAAATCAACTTCAAATGCCCACAAAACCCCTTCCAAATGATGGTGCACCAATAGAAATGGTATGGTTGGTATGGAAGATGTCAAATCCTCAATGTAAACTTGTCAAATGGATAGAATAAATCTACAATTATGATTATTCCATAAACCCTAGGTGCACTTGGCCAAAAATTGTACAACCAACAAGTAGAATGCAAACATGTGATAGTATTGGCCTAGTTGAGACTCGATCTATGAATGGCTACACCTGATCTGAAGAAATATGATGATATAACACTGTTGCAAACTTAGTCCTAAAAATTAAACACCTGAAACTCCTCCAATGAAATTCAAACGAAGACCCAAGGTAGGTCCTCCTCAAAGGTGAATTGGGTTCTTGTCCAATTCATGATAGCCCTTGGGAGTTTTCATTCCCAAAAGAATGAAACCAAGCTAAAACCCTTCTCCAGAGCTCAAACATGCAAGTGCTAATATGAAAAATGACAAATGAATGCCAAAATAAAAGCCCAAAATTCACTTTATAACCTCCCATGAGATTTTTTACAAAATATAATAAAATATTCCTCCTCAAGGGTCTTTTCCTCATCAAAAGAAAGGGCCACTTTTTAAAAACAACTTTGTTTCACTAGGATGGGGGCACTTTTCACTATTCACTTTATAATGCTCTATTACTATTCACTTTTACTATTTCATTAAAGCAAACTTTAATATTTTCAATTTATCCCTAGATTCAACAACTGAACTCCAAATTGAAAGGCTCGTAAACCTCTCGAGTAGGCTCTACATCCCTTAGTTGGGTCCCCTAACCATACTGCTGACCTATGGGAACCCTAATAGTAGGCCAACCTTAGCTAGTCTGAGTTGCCTAAGGAAGGGACATTACATTCCTCCCTTCCCGGGATTGCTTGATCCCAAGCAACTACAAATCTAGATGCTAAAGAATCATCTCTCCTTCCCATGTGGCATCCTCCAATGACAATTCCTTCCATTGTACCAAATTGATGTATGGTGTACCAAAGGTTGCTTGCACAATCTCCTAGAAGACCTTTTCACTGTCTCCTTTCTAGAACCTGATACCAATGGGTTCTTGTTGAGCTTGGATGAATAACCAAGACCTGCTCCAACTCTTCTCCAAGAGTTTTCCACTTGTGCTTTACCTTGGAAGACCAACACCTCTTTTGAAACTAGTATACTCTCTCTTGGACTTAGAAGAATCTAAGTGCCAACTTCATCCTCAAACTTGAACTACTTGCAGGGGAGCTAGAGGTACTATAAACATGCCTTTCACATCCAATTAGATCCATTTAGGATGGCATTCAACCTTCACACTACTCGATTTCAAGAATTTTCCTTGGTGAGGCCTAATTCCTTGTAGCCCTTACCAGTCACCTTTTTGCTTTTCCTGTCTAAACTCTCCAAACAGCCTAGCAAATAAATTGCACTTTTGGACACCCTTTTTAGTCCTTTAAAACATTCATAGGGTTTCAGACCCATGTCTCCTCCGTACAATAGATCCCTACAATCAAGGGTAAAAGGGCTATTAGGCCTAATTCTTAGGGTTTTACTGCTTTCTCATTCAAAGTTTCTTCTAATGGATTGATGGAAGCTTCAATCCTTCTGGCATGTGAAGATCTTACCTTACCCTACCTAATACCATGCTTTTTATGTACAGTACTTATAACCCCTGCCTATGTTCTTCACTTTTCTCTCTCAAACTCCTAACCGGACTGTCCTAGCTTGCCTAGGGTTTGAGTTTGATAATCCTTGCTCCATTCCCTAAACTTCCTACTGCTAAATATATATAAGTGATTGGCTCCCCTGTCATTTCAATCCAATCTCAGGGAAATCCCATGGTTAGATTTTATGGGGGAGCCATTCAAAGATTGACTGCTCAAAAACAACAATTACAACCCTCTAGACTCTAGACTGTGAAATCAAAACAACAAATCTACTCTAAACCACTTGATTTCTGAATGAAAGATACTCAAAACTATTCTAAGAACTCAAATACAGTGCTAAATCAGTATGTACAGTGCCTTTAATATCTCTTTTTTTCAAGATAAACAGGTAAACACAGGAAAATGCAGAAAGTTCTCTATTCCTTCAAACCAAAACTTGTTTACAATGCATCCTAACTACTATCTACGAGCCACCACACCTGCTTAGATGTCTTTGCCATGTTTCAAGGGAAGTTGATCGATCCCATACTCCTAATTTTTAGGGAATCCAAGACAGCTAAGTTGCATGCAACCTAACAATGTTGTCATGCAACTTTGCAATGTTCATTCTTGCAACTCTTTCCATCATCCTACATCTTAGGATCTCAATCTCCTTGATTCTGAGCCAACAACTCCCCTAACTACCTCTTGGCATCTTCTAACAACAAGGATGTGGTTATAACACATTTAAGGCTCAACCTTCCAACATAAGCTGTCTAAGACTAAATAAAGCAACATTTAACAACAATGATTAACTAAGATGACTTTAGTCCTAGTGACTAACTCACCACACACAAACAAGACTTTCTAAGGTCCAAATTAAACACACTAATACCCTGACTTGGCTAAGGTCAAGTACAAGCCAAAATTAATGACAAACAACATGGAGGTTAGCCTAGGTGCTCCTGCACCACAAATACTCCCTAATAACTTTGCTATCACCTAACGCTAAGTCCACAAAAGATAAGGTATCATAACTGTACAACGCTCAGAAGGGAATCATACCAATCAACATGTGATCTATAGTATTACAACAATACTCACCCAAATACAACCATCGCACCCAAGCCTTTTGTTGTCCTGAAACGTGGTTACGTAGGTAACCCTCAAGGTAACACTGAACACACTATTGCTCCACTCTAATAGTGACATTCATGTACCATAACCTATGAAGCAAACTTGTGGAGTCCATGTAAACACCATGCACCCATAGCGGATCACACTAAGAAGTGATCCTCACCCAGCTAGCTACCTACTACCCCAAAAGGCATAATACTACTCGATGGTGGACCAACAAAGTTCGTTGCACACTCTGCCAAAGGAATAGCATCATGCCTAGCAATGGGAGTATCCCCTCAAAAGAAGATGTCAACTGACTCCCAAATCTCTGTGGCTTGTAGCCTCCATGTCCAACAACACTCATACACCAAGGAGTCTTTAAGTGTTTAGTGAGTGCAGTCCCACCAACATCAAACTGGAAATCATTGCCCAGCCCAAAAAGTGGATTGCCATAAGTCCTATCATCACCCATCTCAAACAATGGGTTATCAATACAAGAGTTGTACCCAGGCATACTAGTTACACCACTCTCCATCACTCTATGATGCATGATAAGCCACCTGCACAAAATCTCTAATTGCCCCATGCTAATACAATCAATATCATGTTGGAAAAAGTGAAGCAACGCATTGTGGTCCTGATGGAGTAGTGCATTCAAATCAATTTTGGGGACCCAAATGAACCCTGATAGGCTACAACTCCATCTACCTGAATCACTGCCTTGTGATGGATTAATACTGCTACCTCCATCAGAGACAATAACCAAGTCACAATTTGACGATCTGTCAGGATCCTAAATGCTCTGGTGGAATGCACTAAGATCAATTCTCTACACTAATAAAAAATAATAGTATCCTCCATCCTTGATAGACCCTATCACTCTATATTGCAACTTCCACCATCGATGCATCTGATCACTGGGCTTGTGGTTATGGACCCAAACAACTACCAGAAAAGTTGAGTATCTCCTAACTCATCTACAAATATTGGTGTCCCCACAATACTCCAACTGCCAAGGCTAGAAGAAGAGTGCTCCTGACACCAAATCATAAATCTAGTTGCACTAATCAATGAAACTATGGAGGGTTGATCCCTCTCATCATTGAATCCCATATGATCAAACCCTGCCTCTGTATCTTGTGTGCCAATAACACATCCATCCTAGAGAAGCGGTAAATGGTTTTTGTCAGATATTGCTCCATCCCTTGCAAAAGGGAGCACCTCATACCACATATTCACCCCACTCTTATGTGTCACAAGGAGCATCAACTCATCTGGAAGTGGGCCGAATACAAAGGGATGTGTGAATCTCACAGTGAAATCACTATGAAATGCACCAAGTGATTCTGAGGGAAGTCAGAATCAACTCTATCCAAAATAGGAGCCTCGAAACTCGAAGCATAGGGTGTAAAACCTGCTTCAACACAAGCTGACAGCTCCCCATGACTAACTGAAACTATCTCACCTTGCTCTACTCCTATAGCCATGTCACAGGTATCCTTTATGGTAGTAGATCCACTACTACTACTAGATACCTCATCCCTCTCAACATCAACAAAAGTGGATATCTATGCCTCTTCCCTCACGAGTGCACCATACAACTACCTAGAAAGCATGAAATCATAACATCTATATGTAAGCAACTACATGGTATCAGATATCGTCTTGTCAAGTGCATGTCTAATCAAGTGTAAGCTGGATGTTGAGATTCCATACTTATACCCATCTAGTGCCCCATCAGACTGAGTTATCCCAATGAGGTACTTGATCCATCTATCTACCTTATCATATTGGCCTAAGACTTGTGCCACCTCCTCCACTATTGAATACTTATCCTCAATGAATAAGCCAAGAATTGTATCCTGCTACAATTCATGCATATTCTCTACCAAAGCTTAGACTACATGGCTGCAAGTGGTATCATTGTGTGGATTTTCTGCCTCTACAACATGAAGTTTGACACCCTTAATGAGGAGTTACTCTTCCTCATCTAAATCTGATTCCAAATCAACAAGTTCATTTACTAAAACTGATTTTAAATCATGCACATGGTTTCCATCAACATCACAATGTGATGATGCAACATTTCCTTCCTAAACCTCATCATGTAGCTCTTCTTTTTCCTCATTTCCTTGTCCCTCAATCTCATGAACAATACAAGATTCTTGCCCATCCAAAGAGGCTGCAATAGAAGACTAATTTTCTGATTTCTTTGGTGGAGCATGAGTCAAACTCAACTCCACGCTCAACTCCTCAATCTGATTTTCCACCATAAGGGGAGTCACTTGAGAGTCTTCCAAATTTTTTGTAGTCTTCACTAGCTCCGTAGTGAGTTGATCAACCTCTTCCTCTTTCCTCCTCAATGCATCTAAATATATGACACTCAAATCAAGTAGGTGATCTCCATCAGAAAAAAGGGATAAATAATTATTTTCATACACTCCATGCTTGTCTTAAACACTTGCAAATCAGAAATAGATGAAGCCTCTTCAACGCTACTATGTCTCCCCTCAAGTTGGACCTTCCATAGGTAATTTCCCAACCTTAAATTGGTTCTCCAAATCATGCTTCGGGACAAAGGTAAATTCATTAGTTAAAGTAGTGGGCTGCCAATGGAGAGATTGAATCTCATCAAAAAATTCTTCTGAAGTGTCTTCTTGCTGGTCTGAAACTAAGGCTGCATTAGTTCCCATCACAAACTCCTCATCATCAATCCAAAAGGTGGTCTCAATGGATGATGATTTGATATCTTCATGTAGAGAGGTAAGAACAATCTTAGGACTATCAAAATTTTCCCTAAGTATAACCTCTATGTTGCCTACTAGGATACTCATGCAACCCTATCCTGTAGGCTCCCCTGTTTCTCCCTCTCTACCTTTTGTAGGATCAACTAGATGAAGATCAACTGAAATAAACCCAATCTCTATATTGTTGCTCCTTGTTTCCCTTGTTGAAATTTCTTCGCTATCTTTTTATTTTTCTTCATTTGTAGGTGATGTGACATTATTGGAATCAACTATCACACTAGAAGATGCTTTATGATCACCCAAAGAGTCCATGCCATTTCTATCCAAAGCACTAACATGAACTATGCTAGCCTCTAATGTAGGAGCCTCTTGTGAAACCTCTTGCAAGGATGATGTATAAAAATCATTACCCAAGGTTGTCCTAATGCCTTCTTGATTCAAATTATCCTGCCTATCTAATTCATATGAATATAAATTTTTGCATACCTCATTAGAACTTGCAAACACCCAATCATTCTCATGAAGAGTTGTATCAACCATGTGTGAAGATTCTATAAAAAATTCATAAACTATTGTGGACATCAAAATCTGCAAAGTGTGATTAGAAAACTAACAATAAAACCTGCAGAATCATTAGTATTTCAACAACAAATTAAGATATTCAACATCCTTATGAAATAACACATCATGTTCAAAATGCAAACAAATGACAAAGGATCTAAAGCAAAAGCATAAGAAAACATGATGCAAACTATCTCATATTGGATTGGTGTCACATGTGCTAGTGACCCTTTCCCAACCCTTGATTGATAAGCTTAAGATAATGAAATTGCTATGGATATAGAGATGATAAATGGACAAGATCAAGTTCTCAAAGAGAATGACCTTGCATCAAGTTGCATAGATGATGGATTTGTGAAGAGATTGTGAAGGATTTGCTCAATGTTGGAGCTTGTATTTAAAGATTTTCAAAATGCTAATTGTTGAAAAGGGACCAATGTGGGACTAAAGATTCTGCCAATGAAAGAAGGACACTTGTCATCATGTGATTGGTTGATGTGTGTGCAGGATTTGGGAAGAGTGCCCAAGAGGGGGAATTTTTGAATTCAAATTTGCAATAAATTTTGAGAGGGGGACAAGAAAGAAGAGCAATAAATGCCTTGTTTGACTTGTCATGTTGAGAGAAAATGATGTTTTAATAAATCAATAAAATTGATTTATTGTGCAAGTGGCTAGGTCTAGATAATGCAAGTGGGATGGGATTAGCCTTAGATTAGGATTAGATTAATTTAATGATGATTATGCTGATTTAATGCTGATTAACTGATTTGACTTTTTGGACTTTGGAAAATGATTTAAGATTTGATTTAAATGGCTTTTTTTATTTTAAATAACCTTAGGCAATGAGATTATTTAAATGGATGAAGGTGATGAATGGATCTAATGCAAATGTCTAGTTTAATTGATAAATGATCCTGATCGAATGCATAATGTAAAATTTGCATGTCTACATTTTGCCCCTCTTTGAAGCAATGTACTTGTTGCGTTGGTTCAAAGAATAAACTTGCCGCAATCGAAATTTAAAAATTTCATGATTTTTCAGATGCCCCAGCGGAAAGAAGTACACTGGTACATTGCCCCCTCGAGAGATCGAGCGAAAAGATTCGATTTGAGGGTCGATCTCGCGATAAAGAGGTTCAAAATGGATGGTTATGGATGACGATGCAAATGAGATGATTTTAAGATGCTTAAAATAACAAAGCTATATTATCCTAAACAACTTAAATGATGATATGATGTGATATGGATGAGATGGATGATGTGATATGCTGTGATTATGCAACGGATGATTTATGAAATGCTTAGACTAACAGATCTATATTATGATGATGATGCAATGCATGTGAAATGATCGATGTTTCCTATGATTTATGATATGAATGATATGTGGTATGTAGTATATTGATGGTTTTGCAGATGCAGGATGGATGCATGACAGATACATGACGGATGCATGATGTTAGTGTGGGAATGAGATGATGACAAGAGGATCCAACAAGTCCATGATTGGTCGAGACTTTATTAGAGATGATGATGATAGATGATGATAGATGGATGATTTGCTTATCAAGGATTGGGATTTTCAAAGGATCACTTACTTTATTTTTGATAACACGCCTAAGTACGATGCATCAAGGTATAAGGACCGGGATGGCGTTGTACAGTGTGATGGACTTTGACTCGACAAATAGATAGGAGTATTCTTGTTCACGACATACGGAAACCTTGCTAGGATGCACTTTAGAAGTCTCAAACATCTCGGACCAAAACACGGAAGGTATAACCAATCAATGCAATAGTCAACAAGTATCTGAAACCTCCTCCATACATATCTAACAAAGCAAGTATTCACCAAGTTATTTTACAAGAACGTCCAACAAGCACAGCAAACAAAAGATAATAATCGTTGCCCCATTCCTATTTCTCTAAATCCTCTATTTGGGATATCATCGAGACGTCCTTGGAATGAGCGCAAATAAGATAAGTCAAAAGATAAAGACCAAGTAAATAAACAGACTAATGCTCTTCAATACCGCTAACGGAAAAGGATGTGTTTTCTAAGGATGATAAGCGAAACTTATTGCCAAAAGATAATGCCCATTGTAGGAAGGATTCATCCTAGGACATGTTAGTGGATGGCGGCACGTCATTTCGTTTATGAGGGATGATTGATATGGGACAAATTCAGATGATGGTGTTACCAATATGAAGAGATGACCAATTTGTTTACTCACTGTCCTAGACTTAAGACTTGATGCTTTTGAGTTCTACTTTTTAACCTGCTAGACTTGTTTCCAACTGTTTCACCAAAGGTTGAGGATGACGATCAGTTTATTATGAATGGTGTTTATTGCGGGTGCAAGCGAGATGAGGCGGATGGATTTTTTCAAATATTTGGATGTTTTTGGAATTTTGCAATGTTTTGAGGCTGTTTTTGGTAATTTTTCGAGGTTTTACAAATGTTTTGATTTTTTAGTTTTCCAATGTTTTTGGGATTTTCTGAGATTTTGACCGAGAGACTAACCTAAAGACCTATCCAAGGGGCCTCGGGGGCTTATCGATAGATTAGCCTTGCCTACGTTATACACGCAGAGACCACGTAGTTCGACTGACGACTTGACCGATTTACAGATGATGATATACATGATGCAATGTCAGTTTATTATGACGGACTCCTATAGGACTGACCTAAATGTCTCGGGGGATGATCAAAGATCAACCTTGCCTACGTTCAAGCTCAGAGACGACGTAGTTCGACAAGACGACCTTGTTTTTGGATTTTTGAATGACTTTTTGACTTGTTTTTTGGATTTTTGAATGTTTTGGATGTTTTTGGATATGGATATGTATGACGATATCAATGCTCTGTTTATGATTTTTGTTGAAGACCAAGCTAAGGTTGATTGATCAGATCAATGAATTGATGATGATGATAACATTGTTGAGGATACACAACAATGCAAGGATTTGATTGATCAAGATTGATGAGGATAACATTGTTGAGGATGCACGACAATGCAAGGATAGTGTTAAGCAACACAATGATTGGGATGTTGATGGGAATGATGATGATAACATTGTTGAGGACGCACAACAAATGCAAGGATAGTGTTAAGCAACACAATGATTGGGAAAGATATCCCAGGATGATGATGAGTTGATTAGATTTGATTGATCATGATTGTTGAAGCTTGGTTTGGAACAAAAGATGTTTTAGATGATGTGATGTTGACATTTGAAGTGCAACCTAGATGCGACTGATAGTGATTGTTTTGATTGATGTTTGATGAAAGATGAAGCTTGATAAGGACTGTCTTCTTGTCAAAAAATGCCATGGGCTAGTGATTCGTATTTTTGGATCATAAATGCCTTGACCAATTTGATTTCATGTTTTCCAATGTTCGGATTGCCACATAAGCTGGAGGATATAGACCAAGATTTATTCTCGAAGCAAGATGTACATATCTGCCCCCAATGTCTAGCAACGTATGGAATGCAATGGATGGATGCTCAGATAAGTGTATGGATGGATGGATATGGTAAGCACGCAAAGTATGCCAAGGATTATATTGCGATAAGATAAGGTGTTCGGATAACAAGTGCTCATTTGGATAATGCTTCATAGCTCAGATAATGCTGCATAGGATAGGATCGGTGAAAATGACCCATGTCAAGATGTTTTTCGTAAGCAAGCGTAAGATGTGCCCTAAAATTGTATCAAGATCAAGATAGCTAAGATGATGGATGCAGATAGATGCGAATGGATTGGATCAATGGTTTATGGATGGATGGATTTATTATGGATGAGATGGATGGAATGCTCGATTTAATATGGATGGGATGGATTGAATGCTCGATTTATTATGGATGGGATGAGATGCTTTCAACCGAAGTGGCGCACGTAAATGCTCAATTCCACACATGATGCCTGTTTGCCAGGTTTTCATCATGGTCTTGCCCAAAGCGCCACCGTAGTGGTTTTCACTAGAGGACGATTTTTTATCTTTACTATTTTCAATCCTTTTTCTGATTTTTTTGGATTTTTATGATTTTTTTATTTTTTTGTATTTTTCTGAAAGATTAATGCTGAACCACCTGGTGGTGTTGACGTAGACATTCTGTCATAATGTGCCATCGATATCCTGCTTGAAGAAGCTGCTTTGCCAAGATACGTGCACTTGAATACAATTTTTGGGATTCATGATCTGCTTCATTAATACCAGGGTTAACTCTGTCTTTGTGCGCACATCGCAATAGAGTGCCTTCAGAATCCTTATGATGAAGGGTCGTTGCCAATACATGGTCAATTTGAGAATTGGATATCATGCGTGGAGGCATGGATGGAGTGTGTTTAGGGATAAGAGATGGATTGGTTGACAGTTTGGAACCTTTGACTCTCCAAACTTGGGTAGATGAGCAATGATGGGTGGATACGGAAGTGTGCATGAAATTAGGACCAACTGCTTGATACACTTTGTACGTTGCTTGAAAAGTCTGCTTTTGATTTTGCGGACATCTTTGATGGATACCTCTCCCTCTTTTATTTTTCCCCATAGTTTCTTTGACTGATGGAGTTTGACAGGGATAATCTTTCTTTGTATTCTTTGGTATCCATATGTATTTGATTTGTCCATTATGCTTCTCAACTTCTTTTGATTTGATAACATTCTTCGTACTTTGATTCAGATATCTCCTTTGACATTGGTCCCAATTCATGGATGGGGTGATGGGTGGATGAAGATTCGTGACGTGGTGGGTTGTAGTATTGACACTAGCTTCATCATAAGGATTCTTCGTGCTCCCTATGTTGACGTTTGCTTGAGACGAAGTTGCCCCCAGTATGGTGGAAGTAATACCTTCATGCTTTGATTCTGCTTGTTCTGAGATCTCTTGTATAGAATGCACTCTCTGATAAATGACCACCATAGGTGATGTTATTTCCATTTGCTGCTCCGCTAACTCTGGATGTTCTATCTGACTTGTTTCGTTGAGCGGATAATGATGGATATCTTTATTCATGATGTCCTCAGTTTGAATTTGGGACATATTTGATTCTGATGTTGATAACTCCATTTGACTGTAGGAGTTGAGAATCTGCTCTTTTTGTGTAGCAAGATTTTGTTCTAGATGAAGATCATCTATGTGTCCATCTATAGAAAGCATCTCATGGGTAGATGGAGGAGTATGAATATGATCATCTTGCATGGATAAGAGAGTGTTCATTAGATTATTGTAGTATCTTGGAGATACAAATTCTTGATCTTGATTAATTTCGGAGTTGTTTTTGACATGCTTTGGATCAAGTTCTTGACATGGGGCAGCTTCAAAGGATAGATCGCTTACAAATGGCTCTTGGATATCTTCATTATGCATGGAAAGTGGCTTAATATCTTCGTGATCTTTGAGGGGACTTGGATCAGGAGTCGAGTTGAAGATCCCTTCAATATCGGCAATCATGAGGTCGAAGGATGTCAATATGTCTTGGAAAGGACCATTGCTAGACCTTGGTGAAATATTCTGATCATGATTTGGCATAAATTCTTGAGATATGTCCTCTACCTCATTAGGTGATGTAGATACATTTTCAACATGATCACTGGTCGATGCCTCGTTGGATGAAGCGAAAATATCTTTATTGATGGATAGATTTTGAACATTGTTTTCAACAATTGCAATAGAGAGATTTCTAATGTCTTCAACCATAGGGTCAAATGATGTTGACATTTCTTGAATTGGATCATTGTTGGGTATTGTCGATGTATTTTGATCATGATTGAGAGGTGATTCTTGACATATATTCATTTGATCATTGGATGGAGTAGACACAACTTCAAGGTATTCAATGATGGAGTGATCTTGATCTTTGTTCTCAACAGTTGTTATCTTTTGTGTTTGTGCTCGTGTTGGTTGGGTAGCTTGAGAGGTTTGGGCAACTTGAGAGGATTGTTGCACTTGTTGAGCTTGTGTTGCTTGTTGCATGGCTAGATATTGTTGGTATCCTTTTTGAAAAGCAGCTTGTAATGTCACATTGTATTGGATTGATGTGGTGGAAATTGGTGGTGGTGGGGGTGGTGGTGGATTCGAAATCATGTTGGATGTAGTGACAAGTGTTTGAGATACGCTTGGATTGATTGTGGGGGTTTGAGATGTGATGGGCGTGATAGTGGTGTTTGGAATGATTGAAGGGATAGTGATGGTTGGAATAACTGAGGTGATAGGTCCTTGGGAGACCGTATTTTGATTGGTTGGGATCATCATTGTTGCTTGATTGGATACCATCTGTTGGTGCGATGTCGATGGTATATTCAAAGGATTTGACGTGATGGTTTGATTGACGTTAGTTGGATTGAATTGGGTGGCGTGATTGGTGTTAGGTAAAGGGGGAATCCCTAAACCAAGGAATGATGTAGGTAATGGTGGTGGAGATTTCCCTTGGCGCAATGCCTCAACTATTTCCGCAATTTGATCTTGCCAAATTTGTTCTTGATTTTGATCTTGACTCACTTGAGATAGTTGATTTGGCTTGTGTTCAAGTAGTTTTGGCATGCATGTTTGCAGTTTTTGAATGGGATTATGGGAAAATTGACTTTGGATAATGTTCTGATTTGGGATGATGTTTAGATTTGGCATGATAGGATGAACATTGTTGGTATTGGGAATCATTTTTCCAAAGTTTTTCGAGTTAGGATTCATGTTTCGAAAACTTGTACTTGGTACATCCACATTTGGTTTGTAGGGATTTGGTGGAATGATGTTGTTCGTTTCAAGGCTCATGCATTGATTATTCAATTGGTGGATTTGTAGGTTTGGACTTAGATCTATCATGGGGAAATGTGTTCCAAACTTTGACTTGGGCATACTCACACTTGTTGTACCATTGACATTTGTCGAAGGCAATGATCCTATGCATGGACTTTGATAATTGATAGGCATTGCAAGGCTTTGAAGATTCAACTGATTTGGATTACCCAAGATGTATGGATCAAGTGTATATTCCATGTTCTTCTTGTGTTTTGAATTTGTTATGAAAGTGACCTCTAAGGTTCTTAGGACCAATGGCGAGATGGAGGATGAAAGGTGGATGAGTGATGAACGTTTAGGAACTTTGAATCAATGCTAGACTTAGGGATTTTGATTTTTGATTGTTTGATGTGGATGATGAACTTGTAAACCCTAAGATGTTGGATGTTATCTTTAGGATGAACTTGTTCAAAAGGTTTGCTAATTCAATTAGATGTATGAGAAAGGATGCATTCCCACACACCTAATTAAACAATTGACTTTGATTTGGTTTAAGGATGTACCCAAGTCTAGAATGATGTTTGCAAAGATCTAAAGTTGTTTTGGTGGGATGATGTTGATAAATGTTTGAGATGGATGAAGGAAGTTTTGATGATCCTAAGAGACTTAGAGAGACTTTGTTTACTAGGCCAAGGTATTGAAGAACACACTTTTCTCTAAGAGCAATCAAAAGACCAATACGACCAAAAGATATCAAGCACATGTGTGGGGTCCAATTTGTTATCTTTGCTTAATGGATTTATTTTACAAAAAACACTCTCTTTGATTAAAATTTCAAACTAAGATGTACCAATGTCTTAATTTCTTTAAACCCCACAAGATATTTTATGTGGAAATTCAATGAACTTAAGGCAAGGGTTTTGCTATTGTTTACTCAAGAAGACAAATTGAGATATAATCCAATGCTTAGGAACCTCTACGAACGTGAATCCGCAGGGAAAGCAGTAACATATGGATTGAGTCAATGATATTTGTCTTAAAGAGGGTTTGAAATTTTGAGAACCATGTTGAATGTTTGTTTGCAAAATGTTTTCGAATACACACTGTGTTTTCAAACAAAGAATAATTACAAGCCCTATGGATGTGATAGACAATGTTTGTTGAGTCCCCACTTGGACAAGTCCAGCTACGCTACTTTTAGCGATGGTTAGATGCTTGACCCCACTGGCTCCCCTCCACACAACTCACTTATAGGGGCAGCCAAGCATCAACACCCATGAAACTCCCATGGCATGCTTTCCATCTCTACTAAAAGCCGTAAATTGTGCGGTTAACTTCACCGCTCTTGCACCAACAAACAGTTAAGGATTTTGGCAAATTCTAACACATAGGTTCTAGTAAGGACTTTCCGTCAGAGGAGTTGACCTAACGCGGGCAAGAGTCCCCTTCGATCCATCTTGTCGGAGCCAACCGTGATTATGGCGTTTAACCAAAATCCTCATTTATATCCCTACTGGAAATACTCTTGGCTTTAGAGTGTTACCGGTTGAGTCACGCTTGGGTGAGTACTTTTTCCCCAAGGCAGGCCCTCTAAGATAAACAAAAGCGAGCAAAGACACAATCCGTAACTCGATCGATCTTTGATGGCACAAAGAAAGAGAATGTACTAAAAATGCCCTACCCGTCGCAAGATGTTCAATTTTTAAGCCCAAAATGAAGTGTTTCAAAGCAATAAAATGTATTTTGAGTGTTTCTCTTGCACCCTAGATCGCACGAAGCGCAAGGGGAGAGGATACGCACTCAAAAGACAATCACTCAAATCAAACACTTGTTCGTTTTATACCCTTCAAAGCAATTGTGAGTTCGTTTTTAAACACCAAATGAAATGTGAGTTTTGATTGTTCAATTCTTAACCCAAATTGAAGCTAGTAAGTTTCTAAGTTCAATTTTAACCCTTTGCAAATGACAAATCAAAGTGTTCTTTCGTTAGAGCCTCAAAAGTGTAAGTTGATTTGAAACAGAAAACTAAAGCGTATAACAGAAGCTTTAAGCATTAAAAAATGCTTTGCTGATTTCGAGTGTTAATGCTCAATTTCGCTTTATCTCCAAGATTCTTCAAATATCACCCCTTGCAAACTCCTTGTGCAAATGAAAATCCCTCCTACAAGATAAAAAAGATAATTATGTGGGGATCAAGTAAGTTTATTTCAAGCATTGATAGTAGGATGATTCTAAATAGAAGATAAAGCAAAGACCAGCATAATCTTTATTAGTAACAAGGATTTTTTTTATTTTTTATTTTATTTTTGACAAGACACCACAAGGGATTTAAAATTCTGATAGAGATTTAATGAAGGCGGTAGAATAATCATACGAATAGATTTAAACAGAAAATACATTTATTAGCCATTTATTAAGCTACTAGATTCTCACCTATGCCGAATAGCAGACTTTAAACATATATTCTCAGTCACTATCACATCTATCAAAATTCTTACCCCCATGTGCAACTGTTGATTGATTCTCCTTTTAAGAAAGCAGACGTTAGCTTCATTCCTTTTAAATAGTATGGCGCGGTTTTCTTTATATTGCTAACAAAGAGCGACCAACCTCCAGCTATTGGGTGTGAATTTAGTGAGTTCTCTCGTGTGCTAAAGCCTAACGAAACAAATATAATGTATACAATCTTCCTCAAATACTAAAAATCCTTGTGATATATCTTTAATACGCAGTCATATTTGACAATATAGTAGATTTTTGAGTTTTTGTAAAGCAAACCAGGCACGCCAGCAAAACAGAGTAGCCAAGATAAGCATTGAGTAGTTTCTCTTTAATGAGCTTCTGCCATCATGACCTGCATCGAATAAAGTGACAAATCCAGACAGATCTTTATTTTAAATAACAGAGATGAAATGCATTTATGAAAGACATCTACTAGGAAGCGCCTGAAGTTGATCAACTAACTGACACGGGCTTTGAATTACGCTATCTTTAGCTCAATAAAACTCTAGATTTTCTTTCACATCATGCATGCATTCCAATGCGTTTTTTTTTTTTTAAATTTTCTTCTGGTGCCAGCTAATACACTCATTTAAGAATCCAACTAGCTGACAAAGATCTATTCTTGAGTGATTTGATATGAACAGCGGGCTTTTTAATGACAATGCATGGCGATCAGGAATGGTAACGCCCGGGGCAAAGACTACAAACAATCTGATAAACTTTGAGACTCAAAGTCCTGTGAAGGAGGCCCTAGACTTCAGGCTGGGCCAGATGAATCTCCTTTGACAACAACGTAATGACTCCCAGCAAACAACAACAAAGGATGGCGGGCATATGCCACTTCTTAGCCGACTGGCCCACCACCAACACCGCCACTACAAGAGACCACCGCTCAGCAGCGCTCTCATGGTCGGATATGGAGTACTTGCTAACAGAGATCTATTCTCGAGTGATTTGATATGTAACAGCGACATTTTAGTTGAATGTGGGCAGTGGTCATGAGTGTTTGAATTCAAATGAATCTCTACAGCTGTCTTCATCAATATTTGGATTCTCGCATCGTTCTAGCATTAATGATTGTAATGCTCAAACAATCTTCAAAAGGGAAAGATCCTGGACTCTGTGGAACGTTCAGAATATACCAACTACAGCAGATCCGATAGAAGGAGCTCTTCAAAGATTTTAAAGAAGCTTAGAAGATGAAGTTCAGAATGAAAAAGAAAAATGGAGCACTCTTTTTTAAGCTTCAATCAACACAATATCTAAATCTAGCGCCATAGATTTAAAATTTTCAGCGACCTCTTAAGCTGTCTTCGCTCCCATGGACAAAAGAATATGTTTGTCAGACATTTTCATTTGCAGCCACACTGATGAGTACATAGAGAGGAAAAAGAATGTGGACGTCTAGATGAGGCATGTTTTCTGTCTATTCAAAAGATGTTAACAAGATAAATGACTACAACGTATGAACAAAATGAATCTACTATAAAGACAGGGATTTTTAATTAAATGTGCAAATCTGATATAGAACCTGAGCAGATAGTGGTACACGATATAAACTGACAATCTTAGCTGAAAGGCAAAAATAAATAAATAAAAAAATGAAATGAAGATGCAATTTCTATTTTATTTGAAGAACATTTCTACGCATGATTATGGTGCTCAAAGTAAAAGTAGGAGTGAAGGTGGAATCAGATAAGATAATGATAAAAACAGTGTTCGTAGGAAAATTTTATGTTACTTAGCATTCATAAACATGGTGATTCAAATGAAATGGACCTTCAAAACACAAATCATTTAAAAAAATTCGCTGTCAATATGGTGATTCTACCAACAATCAAAGGTTGCCCTCCTTCTAGCGCCATTTTGTGGACATCAAAATCTGCAAAGTGTGATTAGAAAACTAACAATAAAACGTGCAGAATCATTAGTATTTCAACAACAAATTAAGATATTCAACATCCTTATGAAATAACACATCATGTTCAAAATGCAAACAAATGACAAAGGATCTAAAGCAAAAGCATAAGAAAACATGATGCAAACTATCTCATATTGGATTGGTGTCACATGTGCTAGTGACCCTTTCCCAACCCTTGATTGATAAGCTTAAGATAATGAAATTGCTATGGATATAGAGATGATAAATGGACAAGATCAAGTTCTCAAAGAGAATGACCTTGCATCAAGTTGCATAGATGATGGATTTGTGAAGAGATTGTGAAGGATTTGCTCAATGTTGGAGCTTGTATTTAAAGATTTTCAAAATGCTAATTGTTGAAAAGGGACCAATGTGGGACTAAAGATTCTGCCAATGAAAGAAGGACACTTGTCATCATGTGATTGGTTGATGTGTGTGCAGGATTTGGGAAGAGTGCCCAAGAGGGGGAATTTTTGAATTCAAATTTGCAATAAATTTTGAGAGGGGGACAAGAAAGAAGAGCAATAAATGCCCTGTTTGACTTGTCATGTTGAGAGAAAATGATGTTTTAATAAATCAATAAAATTGATTTATTGTGCAAGTGGCTAGGTCTAGATAATGCAAGTGGGATGGGATTAGCCTTAGATTAGGATTAGATTAATTTAATGATGATTATGCTGATTTAATGCTGATTAACTGATTTGACTTTTTGGACTTTGGAAAATGATTTAAGATTTGATTTAAATGGCTTTTTGATTTTAAATAACCTTAGGCAATGAGATTATTTAAATGGATGAAGGTGATGAATGGATCTAATGCAAATGTCTAGTTTAATTGATAAATGATCCTGATCGAATGCATAATGTAAAATTTGCATGTCTACAACTATAGTGTGATATTCCTTCCTTGCATGCTCAGTCTTGTGGAAAAGATTCGGGTGCATGTCCATCTAGTTCTTGAAAGGAAAATTCTCCTTAACACATTGAGGAAGAGTGCTATACTCCTCAAATATGCTAATCACCACTGCTTCTTTGTTTTATGGTGTTGGGATTTTGCTAGTAGAAAGTGAGGTTGATCTTTTAGAGAGTCCCAACCTTGAAAGTGAATCATTTAAATGCTGCAATTTTTTTATGGTCTTGTATTTTGTTTGCTCAATTTATTTACATGCCTATTTATTGAAAAACAACTTTGCCATGCTGACATTTTTCACTATCCCAACTGAAGACCACTGAAAACCAAATCCAAACTAATTTGTGCACAACTAATTTCACACCAATAGGCTAGTAGGATTGTGGCTCTGATACCACTGAGATATCCATATTAAATCTAACCCCAAAAACTCATTTTTCAGAGTGTTGACATTTTGTCAAACAGTTGTTGTGCAAACTCATGAATTCTAATTTTTTGAATGTTGTTATGATTTTCTAAGTTTTGTTTGATTGCTTTTGATGTTGGGTTGATTTTTTTCAATGCTAATAACATAAAGGAAATGCATAGAATTGATATATAAATGATTACACAATATAAATTGATAAATACACTTCCATTTATGCCATTAAATTAAAGATATAAGGTCTGATTAAAATGACAATTATGTCTAATATGAAAATTATCAAACTGTAACAACTCTATTAAACCCAATACAAATGAACGATTTGAATACCCAATACGCCAATACCATACCCATTCTATTCCAACATGAAAATACAATGTATGAAGACTAATATGAGCATGATAACAATGGTAGAAGACTGAAATAGAATGCAAAATATGTAGCTACAAGTCTGATCGTTGTTATGGAAGTGTTGATATGAAATTGGTTGCCAAAATCAACTTCAAATGCCCATGAAACCCCTTCCAAATGATGGTGCACTAACTAGAAATGGTACAGCTGGTATGGAAGATGTCAAATCCTTAATGTAAACTTGTCAAATGGCTAGAATAAATCTGCAATGATGATTGTGCCACAAACCCTAGGTGCACTTGGCCAAAAATTGTATAACCAACAAGTAGAATGCAAACATGTGATAGTATTGGCCTGGTTAAGACTCAATCTATCAATGGTTACACTTGATCTGAAGAAATATACTAATATAACACTATTGCAAACTTAGGCCTAAAAATTAAACACCTGAAACTCCTCCAATGAAGTCCAAATGAAGACCCAAGGTAGGTCCTCCTCAAAGTTGAACTAGGTTCTCATCCAATTCATGATAGCCCTTGAGAGTTTTCATTCTTAGAAGACTAAAACCAAGCTGAAACCCTTCTCTAGAGCTCAAACCTACAAGTGTTGATATGAAAAATGACAAATGAATTCCAAAATAGAAGCCCAAAATTCACTTTATAACCTCCCATGAGCTTTTTTATAAAACATAATAAAATATTCCTCCTCAAGGGTTTTTTCCTCATCAAAAGAGAGTGCCACTTTTTAAAAAGAACTTTGTTTCACTAGCATGGGGGCATTTTTCACTATTCACTTTATAATTCTCTAAATTACTATTCACTTTTACTATTCCATTAAAGCAAACTTTAATATTTTCAATTTATTCCTAGATTCAACAACTAAACTCCAAATTGAAAGGCTTGTAAAGCTATCAGATGGACTCTGCATCCCTCAGTTCGGTCCCCTAACTATACTACTGACCTACGAGAGCCCTAATAGTGGGCCAACCTTGGCTAGTCTGAGTTGCCTAAGGAAGGGACATTACATGGAGCACAACAATGCTCGTATACTCATTATAATATCATGTGGTATATATCTAGTAGTTCATTAATATGCATGCATGTCATAAAATGATATCTAATATATCTATCACAATCTCTCAATTTGTCTCATATTTTTATCTCTCTTTCTATGTCTATGCCTCTATATCTCTTTGTAATTCCACCTCTATATCTCCATGTTTGTGTCTCTGCATGTGTGGTATTGTGATCCTTTCCTTATAATTTTTTTATATATATAGGGACATGTCCCTTCACTATTTCTACATAATTATGCCCTTTTGGAGATGTTACAAGTCATGTAATTATGTCACATTAATTTTCTTTTGACTTGCAATGATTTTAGCTCATTTTTACTTAGTTAGCTTTATCTCCAAATTGCTTCCCCTAGTCTAAATTATTAGTAGGGTAAATAGCATAGTCATGGAAGCATCTACAAACCACTACATTTTACTGCAAGAAGAATGTGATGCACTTAGCTAACTTGTATAGAAGCTAAGAGACCTAAATATTATAATGGACAAATCTATACTATATTAAATATGTATATATAATATAGAATAAAAGTAGAAAGAAGGAAGTAAGATAAAATTAAGGAAGATAGAGAGATGTAGAAAAGAAAGAAATTAAGATGTATTTGAAATGAACTCTTGATACAATTTTTTTTTGGAATAATACATGAATAGATACTAATACATGAAAGTAGTTATGGTGTGTAAGGGACTATGAAACATAAAATTAGTTTTTGGGATATCACCATTCTATTTCTAATATTATTGTATTATAACATAATGTAAGTTACAAAATATCTAATCTTCCATATATTATAGACACCAATGTATAAATATAGCATGCAAGACTCCAATACTCTTGAAAACTCCAGCCTATGAATTCACTTTTCTTGCCAATATTTGGTTATTTTGTCAAGACCCTAGTTAAACAATAAAGAATATGTCAAATCATAAAGCTACCAATTGCATGGTTAAAGAGAGTTATTAGAAAGGAAATATAAATAAGATAAAAAAATTATGATACATGGTAGAATTCTAAGGTCTTAGTCTTGTGAGAGGGAGTTAGACACTTAGGAAATGTTGAATGGATAAACTAGAAATTGATAATTCTATCCTAGTAGATTAAATTTGCATACCATGTTATATTGAAAATAAACTTAAAATCTACCCAAAACCTAGTGCAAGAAAGAAAGAAAATAAAACAACTTATGCAATGCTATGAAATCAAAATAACATAATAGAGTTAGTTCCTACAATATTTCCAAATACTCAAAAAAAACATGAGAGCTCACAAAAGCATGAATGAATAAAAATTTGGATACTTAGATGTACATATATAGAATAGAGGGAATGAAAAACCAACCAATAAAAAGAGTAACTCCAACTACCAAAAATAGGTGGAATTTATACTCATGAAAGATGGCATATTCCCTTATTATGACCCACACACTATATAACTAAGCAAGTTAAACCAAGTTTGTAAGAAAATACATAATATCTAACTAAGAAAAATGAAAAATATATGCTAAGAGATTCACCATTTTGATGAAGTCTAGATTTTATTGAGAGAATAGTCGATCAATAAAATTTGGCATAAGAGGTAACTGAGCATTTATTTTTATTTTCATAAAGAATTGAAACCATTGGATATTCCCAAACCACTTACGATAACTTGTAAATGGTGTGAGCTATTAATAGTGAGATGATTTTAATGGTTGTGGTTGGGATCAAAATCTGTCCTCTTAATAGACCCTTGTGAAATTGTTGTAAGATAGTAGATACTTCATCTTCTTGAACACACCTCAATAAGACCCCATCAAAATTCCTTCTAAAGATTATTCCATCAACTAGAGTGTATGGAATGTCCCAAATTCTATATGCTCTCCTCCTAGATATAGAAAACTCATCTAGGTATTGTCTACTCTCCATATACTAACTTTTGTATTATTCCATCCAATTGGTTTGGCTTCTTTATTTATCAAGCTTGTCTATGTTAGGAAATGATGTGTTGTCCACCTTGCATAATGTTATAAATATAATATTAAATTTATTAATGTGGTGCACCTAAGGGATCTAGGGATGTGTGCATCATATGGGTTAGCATTTTTGTGGCCACTTTGTGTGTTGTATATAACATTGAATTAAATATTTATTATCAGGTTGCACATGGGAAAAATATTTAATGTTGGAAAAATTTAGTACCAAAATTAAATGTGGGGGTTAATGGTATTGTAAGCTCATGGTATTAGTCACATGGATTTATGCAATACCACTTGGTGGTTTTGTGTGAGCTTGTTTCTATAAAAGAAAACACATGTGTAGTTGTCTAAGGTTGGCTTGTTGGCTAGTTGACTATTTTGGTTAAGGGGTTGAGATCATCTTTTGTTGGTATTTATGAAGGTTGAAGCATGGGATGGGATGTGTGGTTACATGATTGTTCACATGGAGTGCTAGTAGAGGGAAAGTGTTGTTTCAAAGGTGTTCATGGAGAACTTTGAAGATATATATTTTTTGTATTAGATATAGTTTAATAATGGTTACAAATAACTACCATCGCAACTTTTAGACCCTTGAGAGAAACATACAATTGAGGATCAAATAACTAGCCTAGTGCATGAGTTAGTAAATGAGCTATACAAAATTATATATATCTATCCAATCAATAGAAATAAATTTATTGTTATGATTCAATCTATTACTACTATTTATACATAGCCATATATACAAAAAATATAGCCAGAGCTTTTGATCTTATGGTCCATTATGGCCTCCATTGTTGGGTTCATTGTCATCCTTGGTGCCTTCTCCTTCAAGTGGTTGCATATTGGACATTACTTCCTCTATGTCTGTATCCACCATATCCAAACTTGTTGGGTCCACTTTTTGTTGTGCCCTTTGTCTTTTTGGGTCAAATGCTTCATTTACTACACTTTGGAGTTCTTCCATGGCCGTCATAAATACCTCAATTTCTTCCTTGTTTCAGGGCCATGCATGATCACATTTCACTTCATCCCTATTGATTATTGTAGTGCCTTCTCTAATAAGTCTCATTAGTTTTACCATTGAGAAATCTATGTGAAGTGATACCTACATAGCAACATTGAAAAAAGTGAGTCCTTTTGCTGACTCAGTAAATGTCCTCTTGTTACCCTTAAATTTTTCTTCAATTCTCACTTTTCAAATGTGGCACATGATTTTAGTAGATAAGCAATTCCAAAAAAATTACATTCATTAGTAATTTTTAGATCAATAAGTAAGACATCTTTCCAATTGATTTTATCCTTTTTATCCCAAATTTATAAGTTATGACAAAATAATCTCCAAATTTCTTAAGCATATAAATAGTCAAATAGAATATGCTTTACAAGTTTAGGTGTCTTGCAAATAGTGCAAATATCAACATCTAAATGATTAGTCAAGTGAAAGGAAGTCTTTGTAATAAAACAAGCCACTTAATACAAAATTTCTTAGGATCCATAGAATTATGCCAAACAAAAGAGAAAGTATTACGCCATTATTTATCAGTCCAAGAAAGACCCCAACAGTTATTTCATGTTCAAAGATAGAAGTATTACAAGTAAGATCTTTGTAAATGGTTTTAACTTTGATTTTAGCCAAAGCATTACCATATTTCCACACAATGTTGTTGGAAAGATCTAACTCCTTCTCCATACTCTTGGGAAAGATAACACCTTGACAAGCTTCCAACAGTGTAGAGTAGGCTCTAAGATTAGAATTAGGAAGGTCAAACTAAGCCCGAAGACTGCCTTAATTTTTTAACCTTGTTGGGAAATAGGAGGGGACGCAAACACACCCACATACTATGCGATAAAGCGGAAAAAAGCATATTTCATTTTCCACATTGACCCTTAGAGAGAAATTCATGCAAATCAATTTTAACAACACCAATAAAAATTGCAGCAACCATGAAAGATGAAACAAAAGACATAACACACAGATATACGTGGGGAAAACTCTTCTGAGTAAAAACCCCACACTCCAAAAGCCCAAACCGCCATTGTATTATTCAACAACAAAAATATAGTTACAATATAATATCAAGCTCATGGCCTTTACAGGAGATCTACATCTTGTTTCATTCTGGAGAAAATCCAGCAACATAACCCCTTGCGACCACCTCTCTTAAAAGGAGACATCTAACAGCTACACAACTACACAACTCGACCACCAGCCTCTTGCCCTCACTGTTGCACAGTTGCTCGGCCTTCACCTTCTACAAGATTTATCTCTCCCATGGTGTCACAACCTCTCAGCATACACCCAGGTTCTTAGCCAGTTCGTTCCCAACATCTAAACCTCTCTACTTGCAACCATCTTCTCGGCCTACATCCAGCATCTCAGCCTCCTCGGCTTGTTCGGTGCCCAGTCACTTGACCTCCACATAGCCTCTCGACCTCTGCACATCCTCTCATTCTCATCCTAGTAGCCTTAGCCATTACTCAACCCTTTGGCCTTGCATCCAACCTTTACACCCTCTAGTTACCGCCGCTCACATTCATCGCTTCTCACTGCTCCAAGCTTCAAGCTCTGAGAGATTTTCCCTCAGCCTTCGCCACATTTTTCCTTTCACCCTACAGCTCAGCTTGACCAAGGTCAACCTACGCTCTATGAGATCTTCCATGAGAGACACCCTATTCGATGCCAAGAGTATTCATATCTATCGCTAATAGACTATTCAACTACTACGCCCCTTTAGGCTTCCACCTCGAGCCATACGCCATCATCCAATGTTGGTCGTCAGATAGGTAGTCAAACAAATCTCCACCATCGAACTTGGGGTTCTCTATGAGTCAACCATTGAGCACATGGGCCCACATGCCATCTATCCTCCACATCATCACCACTTGTCGGCCTTCATCACGATCCACCAACCAATCAAGTCTCAAATGGTCCCCACATCCATCAGAATCCAAGTCACTATATCACTAGAGAACTGAACTTCAGAACTTGGAGAAAAAGGTTACAAAGTTCTCAAAATGCACGACTTGCCGATAAGGGAATCATCCTATTGCCCAAAGCTCAAACTTCCAAACCTTACGACAGAGGTTACAAAGTTCCCAGAAGCCACTACATCCTAATAGAAGGATCACCTTGTCACCTGAGACTCAAACTTCACAACCTCCAGTCGAAGGTTAAGGATTTCCATAAAGCCATGACAATGAGAAAAAAAGTTGCCCAATTGGAAGAAACTGAAATATTCCCCATTAATTTTTTCCCAAAATTAATATTCAAATCAGCAACCAAACATTGATTAGCGTTAGCTCCAAAATGTAAACCAGCAAAGAAGATAACTCTAACCAAGAATGTTCACCAAGATCCCAATGTGGGCGAGGTGATAGCATATGGTCAGAGGATCATTAGGCATAAACAGAGCTGAAAGTACAATTCATCCACCGATGCATCCACAAGCAAGTTGGGGATACTTCCACTTATTCAGGGTGATTATTACATTATTAAAGGCGGCAAGTCAGCCATTTAAATCCTCACTTCCACTTATTAACGTGGCGGGAATACAGTCCACACAACCACTTATTTAGTGGGGGGAAACTTACAATTAAGAAAGATGATTATTTAAACTCAACCACTCAATCGTGGGAGTATGAAATTTAAACTAATTGCAGCAAATAAAATAAATAGCTGTTAGTACTACTAACCAGCTTTACAATGAATTAAACAGCTACAAATAAGAAAGATATGCTTCTAAATCAATCAATGGTTAGAGTAACACTTCCTCTACCTCTTACAATACAATAATGATATACAAATGAAGCTCAAACCTGCATTATATCAAAAACTAACAAGTCTGATCAGAAATAGAGAATACAGAAAATCAGACCACCAAACTGTACATCAATGAAATGCACATAACTTTATCAATTTACCTCCAAATTGAGTGAAATCAATTGCAATGAACCTCTGGAGGATAGGCGCCCATGTCATGATGATGAAACAGCTTCAAAAAGCAACCATTAATTTACTTGCACAATTCCCAATGCTCCCAACATGGTACGACTCTTGAGAAGGGTGATTTAGCAAATAAAAATCAAAGACTTAGAAATAAATTCCAATCTCTTGTGGAAGGGGTCGCCTTGGGTCTAGAACCACTTTGCAAACATACCCATAATGATATTTAATTTGCTCAAAAAGTTGTTAACAAAAAACACTTTCAGCTGTAGACAAACCAGCAACTCCAAAATGATAAAAACTCTCAAAATTCTTCAAATTAAATTCTGATCTTTGTGGGAAGGGGTGCCCATGTACTGGGAATCAATTTCTTCAATACCTAGAAGCACATAAAAAAAATACAAAAAGATGTTAATGAAAGCCTCCTTCAACCATGATATGACCAGCAAACACAATTCTGAAAATTATTATCAAAAACTACAAAATCTTCAACTTTGAAACTCCATGTGCACTTTTGGATGAAGCACACTCTCAATCCACCATCTAGGGAACCATAGTTTCAGGTCCGAAGAATGGAGTCAAATTGCTAAGCTTTCCCTTAGCTGGATTCTGGATTTCAAACCAACAACATAACTTTACAATATTTCCAAAGATGATCAGCTCTACAAACAACATCAATATATAAGCTTCAATTGGAAAATGAAGCAACAAGAGACTCTTCAAATTCCAAGAAGTTGAATCACTTCAACTTCCAAAAGGGATGCCACTTTAAGCATTTCACTTTTTTTTTAAATAATAAAATATTAATCAACCTCTTTTAGGCATCCAACTTCACTTTGCAACAATAAAGCATTTAATAATTCATTAAATGCACCATTGACCCCTTAATGACCCCCTTTTAAAAACAACATGAAGTGATCATTCCTAGCGTGGGGGTACAACTGAGAAACATAAAAATGACTAAGTATAAAACTTAATCCATGGAGATAACCAAAGCCAAACTGAAACTGAAGGATAGCAAAATGACTTGAGCTGAATTGTTGATGATGCTACTGCCAAAATTAGACTTACTAAAAATAGCCAACTGCTATAAATAGTAAGTTCACATCAAAACAATAGAAGCCAAACTGAACATTGAACTGCAAAGGATTGAACTGTTGCTAGACAGATACTGCCAAAAGATAGACTTGCTAAAAATAGTGAACTGCTATAAATAGTAATTCTGCACAACAACCTCAGAACGCCAACTGAGCAGTATCTGAAAGAGGAAACCCTAATTTTCTGCCTCAGCTTAGCCTACGGATTTCTGGAAATAGGCTAAATCCAAATGAAGAGCGTATGGCCAAAATGGGGACATTACAGTCCGCCCTTCCCAAAATTGCTTGTCCTCAAGCAATTCCAATGCCAACCTGAAATCACCATACTGAACCAAACTGAAACTGAATGTGATCCCTGGGTCCCAAATCAACCTAGGTGAAAGATAACACCTACTGATGTAACCATTGCACTACTGGATGCCAACAAAAGAAATCACCAGATTAAAATTAAACTGAAACATCATGGGAATAAATTCTAGAAGACCATCATTGGCTTCATCATCTTCAATTGGGGAATAGAAAACCCAAGTGATACCAGGATTCCAAAACTTTCTTAGGAACACTATTCCTCTAATCCGTTGCGCTACTCTGATTAAAACAACTGAATACTCAAAGTGGATCAACATGTCACGATCCACAAAAGACAATGCACCAAAAATGTTAGTGCCTGGGTCCCATATCAGTCTGTAGGACCTCCAAATCTTGCTGTCATAATTCTGATCAGCAACAAAAATATTTTCAAACATGCTTCTAAACCAATGCCAAACCAAGAGCAACGCTCCACACTCCATCCCTATCCAAGAGGATGCACAATGCTTCCTTTGAAGCAAACTGATTTCACTGAAAGAACTCCAAGAAATATTCACATGTCTCACATCAAGAGTCTCAATTTGACAAATCAAATCAGCTAATAACTCGCTGTCCCAAAAAGTAATGTATGAGTTGGTACCACAAAATTCACTGTCAACCATCAATGAACAACCCATACCTGAACTTTGACCATACTGAATCATTCCCTTGCTCATTTGTGGTAGAAATTCAGTCCAAATAGGAGGTGGAGAGGCCTGTAAATGAAGTAACCAGCTTCCTAAGAGGTCTGAAATAATCATCTTGAGATCTGATTTTTGGAAAATCAGCATCCAAGAAGACAAGCAACAACTGCAACATAAGAATCTTTTATCAAAATGAGCATCACTGCTCATGAACCAAGCTGGTGGCACCTTTAGCAAAAAACCACATGCCACCACAAACCAACTTCTGATCATATTTCCTTCCCAGAACACCAATTTATGATCAGAAATAAAGAACCAATGACACAGAAAGAAGGAAGCAACAAACATAAAAAAGAATTTTTGACACTTATCTCTCCATCCAACCTTCCTTTTATGCATTCCCTTCTTCATAAGAAAATACTTGAGATCCCAAATACTAATTTGCAATTGAAGACATTTTCCAACACAAAAGCAAATGGTCACAACTACATTATGAATATTATATGTTGGTCTATCTACTTTGAAATTACCTTCTTCCCAAGTAATGCCAGGATCCCAAACTAACAACCATGAAGAGCCACTTCTCAAACTGATAACTGCTCTCACACGAATCCTTTGATTTGCTTGTTCCATCTGCAATGCCACTTCTTGAAACTCCAAGAAGTATTCAACCAACCTTTGTTCGTTGAAGAAATCAAATCCAGAATCTTGTGATATGACTTGCCGGAAAGATTCCATGAATCCTTCATCAAATACAATTCTGAAATCTATCACTCTAAGAGAAGATGGTGATGAACTAAAATCTGATATGAGTCTCACAAGCATCCTCATCAAAAAATAAATTAAACCTTCATCAACAAACCCATCAACTCTTTGTTGATGAACAATAAGAATGCCTTCATTTCTTTGTGTTTCAAGAGTTACCAATTCTTGCTGAATGGTTGCACTAGGAGCAGCAGTAGATTCAACTTCGTGCAACTCACGTATTAACTCTCCAATGCTGGAAGACAAACTCAAATCCCCTTCTTCAGTAATCTCTGAAGCAATTTCTTCGTCATTTTCAAAAAGAGGATTTACATAAACCTTACTAGAACCTTCTTCATACAAGAGATTGTCAAAAGCTTGATAAGCTTGAGAATTTGAATGCTTTGGTCTCTTAGGACAGCATTCCAAATCATATGTTTCTTGTATGAGATCAAACTCATCAAGAATTTCTTGAAGCTCCTCTGCTCTTCTTCTATTTTCTTGCTCCCATGAATATTGAACAGCATAAATCTGATTCTCTGCTTCAATTAGAGTCTCATGCACTTCTTGCAACTTTGTTTTGGTAAGCTCATGCCACTCCAATGCCTTGTCAGCAATATTGGCCACTATGTCTTTGTTACGAATGATGTGCAAAAGACTAGATTTAATTTCCTCCAAGGCAAATTTAATGGACTTCATGTCATCAATAGAAATGCAACATACAACTTCTCCCCTAGGCACATCATAAATCATCTGTTCTACATGTCTATGAATTCTATCAAGATTTGACAAAATTTGAATTCCATTATCAGCAATGTGTGAACTTGAGCTGCAATCATTATATACTGGCTGAGATGATGTAGAACAACTTTGATGGATAAAGATTTCAAAAATGGTTTGAGTTGTACTCCTCAACTTGTCTCGCATGTGGTGAACACTCTTCATCATTCCATCCATAGTGCCTTCCAATTCCTTAGCTTTTTGCCTTAGCTTGATTTCCGGTGAAGAAAAATCTGCCTTATAACTACTAGAAACTTCACCTTCCATGTTGTCTCCTACACATGATTCAAAAGAATTGATCAAATCAACTTTGAAGTGGGAAGAAACTTCATCTTCCTCTTTCTTCTTCTCCTCCTTGACTTGACTTTCAAACCAACATTCTCTAGAATTGTGAAGAAGCAAATTGCTGATTGAACACATATCTTCTACTAATCGAACTTCTCTTTCATTTGGATCTACACTTATGGCCTCTTCATGCATCTTTGTTTCAACTTTTGTTTCCAAAAGTTTTTTCTTTGAATCTTCAACATGAGGCTTCTTAACACAAGTCAACTCACTGTTCTCCTCTGTAGAAAACAAGAGTACCTCACTAGTCTTCAAGGCTTCCACTGACACATTACATTCTTTTACAGAATGCTTGGATGAGTGCAAATCTGTAGATACCCCTTAAACTTTTGCAATGTCTTCAAAGGGATTCCAACTTTCATCCTCCTCTTCAACTTCGGAAATCTCCTCTTTGTTCACAACAATCTTCTTCAAAAATGGTTTCAACTTATCTTCACATTGACTAAAAATTTCTTTAACTAACAAATCAGCAGTGGGAGAAATCTGCTCTTCACGTTTATAAGCATCCAAGAGAAGATTTTGGACACTTTCAGGAAGACTATCAACTTCTTTAATTGTAGAGATTAGAACATTCATGACAGCTGCAAGCATACTCTCTTCTTGCTCACTCTAGGTCGAGCTGAAAAGATAATTAAACAAATGATAAATCTGATTCTCCATCTCAAATTCTATCAATAAGATGCAAGCACCAACTTCAGATTTTTTTTTTAAAATAGCAACTCTTCTTGGAAACAAGCTACTACCAATTTCATCCAAATCTTGAAAACATTCCACTATCATCTCTAATATGATCTTCATAGTTTCATCATCATAGGGCAACTGGGGAATTACAATTCTCATTATCTCCATGAAACAAGAAGAAATTAGCAGCTTGGTTTCTTCATCAGGATGCCCCAACCAATAGGGCTGATTCAAAGTATTCACTACAGGAGCTAGTGCCAACTCCATTTTCTATGAAGGTGATTGCTTCACACGTCTCAAACATTGTTCTAACAAATGAAGAATGTTCTCTTCACTTTCTCTTGACTGAAATTCTTTATCAAGTCTCTTTCCAGCCATAAAGAGAGTCTCTGCCAACTTCATCTCTTCTTCATTAGCCATGCCTAACTGCCAACTTTTGGATACCACAAGGAGCCAAACTAGAATCAGCTCTGACTTTTGGTGTAGTACTGAAGATCTTTGTCACTCAACTATTTAAACATGTAGCATTGATCACAGGATGGCAGGATCTTCTGCTCTGATACCACTGAAATATTCCCCATTAATTTTTTCCCAAAATTAACATTCAAATAAGCAACCAAACACTGATTAGCGTTAGCTCCAAAATGTAAACCAGCAAAGAAGATAACTCTAACCAAGAATGTTCACCAAGATCCCAATGTGGGCGAGGTGATAGCATATGGTCAGAGGATCATTAGGCATAAACAGAGCTGAAAGTACAATTCATCTGCTGATGCAGGCATCCACAAGCAGTGGGGATACTCCACTTATTTAGTGGGTGAGATTATTACATTATTAAAGGCGACAAGCCAACCATTTAAATCCTCACATCCACTTATTAATGTGGGGGGAATACAGTCCACACAACCACTTATTTAGTGGGGGCAAACTTACAATTAAGAAAGATGATTATTTAAACTCAACCACTCAATCGTGGGAGTATGAAATTTAAACTAATTGGAGCAAATAAAATAAATAGCTGTTAGTACTACTAATCAGCTTTACAATGAATTAAACAGCTGCAAATAAGAAAGATATGCTTCAAAATCAATCAATGGTTAGAGTAACACTTCCTCTAACTCTTACAATACAAAAATGATATAGAAATGAAGCTCAAACTAGCATTATATCAAAAACTAACAAGTCTGATTAGAAATAGAGAATACAGAAAATCAGACCAGCAAACTGTACATCAATGAAATGCACATAACTTTATCAATTTACCTCCAAATTGAGTGAAATCAATTGCAATGAACCTCTGGAGGATAGGCGCCCATGTCATGATGATGAAACAACTTCAAAAAGCAACCATTAATTTACTTGCACAATTCCCAATGCTCCCAACATGGTACGACTCTTGAGAAGGGTGATTTAGCAAATAAAAATCAAAGACTTGGAAATAAATTCCAATCTCTTGTGGAAGGGGTCGCCTTGGGTCTAGAACCACTTTGAAAACATACCCAGAATGATATTTAATTTGCTCAAAAAGCTGTTAACAAAAAACACTTTCAGCTATAGACAAACCAGCAACTCCAAAATGATAAAAACTCTCAAAATTCTTCAAATTAAATTCTGATCTTCTGTGGGAAGGGGTGCCCATGTACTAGGAATCAATTTCTTCAATACCCAGAAGCACATAAAAAACATACAAAAAGTTGTTAATGAAAGCCTCCTTCAACCATGATATGACCAGCAAACACAATTCTAAAATTATTATCAAAAACTACAAAATCTTCAACTTTGAAACTCAATGTACACTTCTAGATGAAGCACACTCTCAATCCACCATCTAGGGAACCATAGTTTCAGGTCCGAAGAATGGAGTCAAATTGCTAAGCTTTCCCTTAGCTGGATTCTGGATTTCAAACCAGCAGCATAACTTTACAATATTTCCAAAGATGATCAGCTCTACAAACAGCAGCAATATATAAGCTTCAATTGGCAAATGAAGCAACAAGAGACTCTTCAAATTCCAAGAAGTTGAATCACTTCAACTTCCAAAAGGGATGCCACTTTAAGCATTTCACTTTTTTTAAATAATAAAATATTAATCAACCTCTTTTAGGCATCCAACTTCACTTTGCAACAATAAAGCATTTAATAATTCATTAAATGCACCATTGACCCCTTAATGACCCCCTTTTAAAAACAACATGAAGTGATCATTCCTAGGCATGGGGGTACAACTGAGAAACATAAAAATGACTAAGCATAAAACTTAATCCATGGAGATAACCAAAGCCAAACTGAAACTGAAGGATAGAAAAATGACTTGAGCTGAATTGCTGATGATGCTACTACCAAAATTAGACTTACTAAAAATAGCCAACTGCTATAAATAGTAAGTTCACATAAAAACAACAGAAGCCAAACTGAACATTGAACTGCAAAGGATTGAACTGCTGCTAGACAGATACTCCCAAAAGATAGACTTGCTAAAAATAGTGAACTGCTATAAATAGTAAGTCTGCACAACAACCTCAGAACGCCAACTGGGCTGTATCTGAAAGAGGAAACCCTAATTTTCTGCCTCAGCTTAGCCTACGAATTTCCGGAAATAGGCTAAATCCAAATGAAGAGTGTATGGCCAAAATGGGGACATTACAGAAACCCAAACTTCACAACCTCTACTAAAGGTTAGGAAATCCCTAATTATCATGACGACAAAGGCGATTGACCAGTTAGGAAGTTAAGAAACTTCCAAACTCTATGACAAGGTTCCAAGGTTAGAAACTACATCGATCCCGTGACAAACTTGATGACACCCAATTATGAACTTTCAGAACCCCATGACATAACTCAAGCTGATGAAGGAGGAAAAGACAAGCACTCCAGGAAGTGATCAAGCCAGTAATTTGGGTCACATTTCTCAACATTCTCCCACTTGATGAAGAACTTACTGGTTGCTTCCAAAGAAAACACAAGAATCTTAAAAAATGATTTCATGCTCCAAGAAAGACACCTGCAATGACATCCAAGATGCCCACCAACTCAGGCAATATTTCTAGCCATCCTCCACAGGAAAAAGGAGTGAGGCAAGGCATATATGCAACAGTCTTAAGAACACAAGCATCAGATCCTATAGACGAAAAAGGCGCCAACACAACCACCAATCCACTGTACTCACGAGCTATACAAAATCAACAACCATCAACTTCAAAGCCCTCAACTCGAACACATATGTGAAGCCATCCTCCAGAAAACAAGATAGAACATCAGCTAGAACAACCAGAAAAATAGTTGCTCCCATCCAACTGATCAACACACACGACTGAAAATAGCACCCATAGCATGTCCTAATCCATCCAATCACTCATACCTCCAGGGTATCAACATCAGTAAACTCATGCCAATAGCACATCCAACCCATCAACCATAGAAACAAGCTCCATGTGCGAACCAGTCGAAGAAGACAAAGCACAACTAGGAACTCCCACTACATGGGTAACACCAAAACTAAAAGGTCAAGGCATATAACAAGTCTACCAACAACATCACATAGAGTGTGTAAACATGTACTTTCAAGGAACCATCCACAATGATATGCACATCATGTAGCTATAGAAAATCCTCCTACATACACCTCTAAATGCCAACTATGTCATCTTATTCTCCATGTATCCATGAGCACCTGCAACCGATCATCTCATGCTAAACTCCAAATGCAACACTGCACCATCATGAAGTTCTCAAGCATATGATCAATGCACCCAATACACAAAGAATCACCAGACCATTTTCAAAGCTCCAATCATCTAAACCAGGAACTTATCATGATATCATGATGTACACATCCCCCTTAGGAGATCCCATACTCTAGATGAACATATAATGGTCTCAAGAGCAATGCATCATGCCAAAACTCTAATGTGCAATCAAGAGCATACCATGACATGAAACAAAAAAAACTGTAAACCAACATCACCTATCAAGCACTGCCAACATCTCAGCCAAAGACTCCAAGATTCCTCCATGGCTCCAAGATGTTACACATCTTCAAATAGTGTCCATACAAAATGAAAAAGAACTCTTTTGCAACAACAGGATCTAAGAGTCCCTCCTAGTAACATCTACAACACTAAAGAAGATCATTCACCACCATGTGATGAAAACTCAGTTATTGCTAAAGCTCCCACTAAACCATGACACCGAGCTCTCCAAGCATCATATCCAAACATCTGCTAAATTGAAAATCCTCTGGGTCCACAACAACATGTCCATCTGACAACAATGCCAAGTAGCACCAAGATCTCCAAACCAAGCAAACAATAACCATCACTGTCGAAAGCTTAAACAAGGCAGTGTATCCAAGCTATCCATGACATCGTGATAAATGTGCTATAGGTCCCCATAGCTGAGTATTCAAGTACTCGACATCGTCCATCCTCTTATCTCAAAGCAGCTACACCAATGCACAAGTGACCATAGAAAAGTCCAACTAACAAGTCTGCACCAACGACATGAATCAAACTCATGGATATAAACAGTCCACTTTCGAATTGTCTCACAACAAACATGTAGGTAAAGACAACCCACAACATTGCACAACCTGTAGATCTTCCATTCAACAGAAACATGCAAACCCATCATCGCATTGGAAACAACAAAACTAAGATCTCAAAGAGAACAACAACATAGACAACATGACTCAAACACCAGATCAAGCTCAGATCTGATTCGCCAATAATGTCCACAACTAGCACCATAGTCAAGAAACCCACAAGCACCACAACAAGAATGTTGAGTGAAAAATCACGTACCAACACTCCCATGCAGAGAAGATATCACACCTCCTTAAACCACGTTGAACTGCAACTATATCATGTAGTCACACCCAAAAGCCAGGGTCTAGAAAATAGCTTAACAACAGCTCCACATAACCACAAGTTTTGCTTGACCGTGTAAAACCTACAAAACCACAGAGCCATGCAAGTACAAATAGCAATTTAGGAACACCAGGCCCATTTCAAGCCAACTCCAAAACCACCAACATGCACATTCATCTAAGAGATAGACTATTACAAAAGATCCAAATCATCCAATGATCAACTCCATAGCCTTCATGGAACCAATGTACTAGAGAACAACGCCTTCAATACTAGGTCAAAACACCTAGCATAAGCACATTACTCCATTCTTGAACAACAACCCAAGCTTCTCCATATCATCAGGGAGCCTCCCACATAGACACCCAATATGCAAGCTTTGATGCAGCACAACCACGAAGCAAAAAATATTCCACCCCATGCATCAAGATCATTCGTTGCCAACTCATAAGCTTTAGGTCACATCATTTCAATATGACCAACTCAAGTCTCTCCATCTTCACTTTCTTTCATGTTGTGTGTTGTCTCAAAAAATTTAACAAAAAAGCAAGAACTTCCACTCATCAAAGGATCAAAACATCAGTCGATTCCTCCAGATTTCCTCAAGCCCAAGACTAAGAAATCTTCACAAAAGGAATACCTAGAACCAACAACACACTAGGAAGAAACACATCCCAGAAGAAGGCTCTGATACCACTTGTTGGTATTAGGGAGCCCTAGACTCCACACTTCTTGTAATCACACAACTCTGATACCACTTGTTGGGAAATAGGAGGGGGACACAGACACACCCACATACTATGCCATAAAGAAGAAACAGGCACAGTTCATTTCCCACATCGACCCTTAGAGAGAAATTCATGCAAAACAGTTTCAACAACAATAATAAAAACCGCAACAACCATGAAAGATGAAATAAAAGACATGAACAGACAAATATACATGGGGAAAACCATTTCAGGTAAAAAACCCCACACTCCAAAGGCCCAAATCGCCATTGTATTATTCAACAACAAAAATACATTTACAATACAATATCAGGATCATGGCCTTTGCAAGAGATTTACATCTTGTTTCATTCTGGACAAAATCTAGCAGCATAACCACTTGTGACCACCTCTCTCAGCAGGAGACATCTCACGACTACATAGTTACATGACCCGACCACTGACCTCTTGGCCTCACTATTGCATAGTCGCTCGACCTTCACCTTCTACAATATCTGTCTCTCCCACGGCGTCACAACCTCTCGACATACACCTAAGTTCTCAACCAGTTCGTGCCCAGCATCTCAGGCTCTCTGCTTGCAACCAACCTCTCAACCTACATCCAACATCTCAGCCTCCTTGGCTTATTCGACACCCAGCCACTCGATCTCCATGTACCCTCTCGACCTCCGTGCATCCTCTTGGTCTCTGCCTGGTAGCCTTGACTAGTACTTAGCCCTTCAGCCTCACATCCAGCTTCTATGCCCTTTGGTTACTACCGCTCACGGTCGTCACCTCTCTCTACTCCAAACTTTGAGCTCCAAGAGAGTTTCCCTCAACCTTCACCGCATCCGACCTTTCAGCCTATAGCTCAGCTTGACTAGGGTTGACCTCCGCTCTACAAGAGCTTCCACGAGAGACACCCTAGCCGATGCCAAGAGTATTCATCTCTATCACTAATAGACTGTTCAACTACTGAGCTCCTTTAAAGTTTCACCTCGAGCCGTACACAATCATCCAATGTTGGCCATCGGATAGCAGTCAAACAAATCTCCATCGTCGAACTTATGGTTCTCCATGAGTCAACCATCGAGCACATGGGCCCACATTCCATCTATCCTCCACATCATCATCACTTGTCAGCCTTCATCACGATCCACCAACCAATTGGGTCTCAAGTGGTCCCCACATCCATCGGCATCCAATTCGCTCTATCACTGGAGAACCAAACTTCAAAACCTCTAACAAAGGTTACGAAGTTCTAGAACCCACGACTTGTCGATAAGGGAATCGCCTTGTCGCCCAAAGCTCAAACTTCCAAACCTCATGACAGAGGTTACAAAGTTCCTAAAAGCCATGACATCTCAATAGAAGAATTTCCCTGTCGCCTAAAATTCAAACTTCACAACCTACAGTCGGAGGTTAGGAATTTCCATAAAGTTGCGACAATGAGCAAAGGAGTTTCCCAATCAGAAGAAACCCAAACTTCACAACCTCTCTAAAGGTTAGGAAATTCCTGATCGCCACGACAACAAAGGAGATCAGCCAATTAGGAAGTTAAGAAACTTTTGAACAAAATATGCGACAAGGTTCCAAGGTTAGAAACTACAACAATCTTGCGACCAGCTTGATGAGGCCCAGTTATGAACTTTCAAAACCCCATGACATAACTTAGCCCGATGAAGTAGGAAAAGACAAGCACTTCAGGAAGAAATCAAGCTAGTAATTTGAGTCACATTTCTCAACAAACCTCCCATAGGTTAACACATCCCCCAAAACTTTGATGCCTCTTTTAAACCAATTTTTGGCCAAGTAGCCTTGTAGCAAGGTAAGTGATTCATTTTTATGATCAAGGCTTCACCAGATGGAATTGCGATTTTGACATTTTCCATTATTTATGACGGTTACATTATTAGCTTTGAACTGTACATTATGCTGTGTTAGTTCCCTTGCCTTCCATAGGCTTCTAAAAACCAAGGATCCAACTGGGATCATAGGGTGCTTTTTGAGGAGGATGTCACTTAGGGGTAGCCCTTTCCAAGGATTTTCCTGCCTAGGGACTGCCAACTAAATATTTTTTCTCACCAACACCTTCCATGGTTCATTTCCAACCAAAGCCTTTAGAATCCATTTAGAAACTAGAGTTATCCCTTGCAACCTTAAGTCTTTTAGGCCAATGCCATCATTTATCTTGTCCATGCAACACCACTCCCACTTCACCAAATGTATTTTCCTTTTTCCTTTCCCATCTAGCCACAAAAATTTCCTTATCCTCTTTTGTCTATCATTGACTTGGTGCAGGCCTATAGAAAAAAAAACTGAGGAAAAATAGATATTGTAGGAGGATAGTATCTTTTGGAATATTTGAATTTTTCTAGAAAATGAGAGGTATTGTTTGTTCCATCCTAAGTAGCTTCTTTTCTATCTTAGTTATGACCCAATTCCACATCTCTTTGAGATCCAAACTAACATCAAATGGAATTCCCAAATACCTAAATTGTTTATTGGGTCTTCCCCATTGGAACCCATAGTGTTTCAACCAATCTAGAGGGGAATCCTCTCAACCAAGGACAATAGATTTGGCTTTGGATATAATATTGCACCGAAAGCTTGATAGAAAAGGTCGAGTTTCTTCATTAGTGATTCCACATTCCTTTGTTCAAGGTCCACAAAAATAGCAGTATCATCTATGAATTACACATTAACTAACTCATTATTATTAGGAAGCTTGATCCCTTTGATCCTAGGGGAGACACTATCATCCCTTAGCATATAAAACAATGCATTTGATGCTATGAAAAATAGAGCAGGCAGCAAGGGTTAGCCTTGTTGGATGGATCTCTCCAAGGTAATTTCTTCTAAGGCTTTTCCATTGACATCAATCAGAGTGGAAGCATCTTTCAATAGAGTCTCAGCCATCTTGCAAAACTGAGTAGGAATGCCAAATTCTCATAGAGCCATTCTTAGGAAAGCCCATTCCACCCGGTCATAAGGTTTTTCAAAATCAAGTAGGAGCATTGTTGAATCCTGATTGGATTGTTTGGCCCACTCTAGTTCTTCCCAAATTGTGATCAAGTTTTCTAGTATGTATTTTCCTTTTATAAATCTGGTTTGGGTGTTTTTGATGAATTTTGGAAGGATGTTAACCAATATTAAAGCTATTACTTTTACCAAAATATTATATGAGATGTTCAGTAATGTTATTGGCCTCCAATTCTTTACTAGTGTCTTTTTCCCTCCCTTCGAGAGGATTTTGATAACCCCTCTATTGATACTTTTACCCAATGAACCTTTATCCAAGGCTTCCTTATATACCTTTGAAACATAGAAAAATAGGGTTTATTAAATCAATTGAAATGGGGAAAAATGGGGGTATAATGGACCTACCTTCCTATTTTCATTAGGAAATGAGATCCACACAAAGAATTGACTTACAACCCTTATGTGAGTCAACTCAATGAGATAATCTATTGATTTCCTTATGACTAAGGATAGGGGTATCAACCTAAACAACACTTTTGGGAGAAAAAATAAAAAATAGCAAATCACCACAATTATGCAAGCTTAACACTTAGATCTTGTAAATGAACCATAAAACTATGAGAAACAACAAATTTTTGGTAGATCTATGAAGGGTTAAACACTATGTACCTATCACCTAAAGCACTTTCTGAAAAGTTGTGTAGGACTCATTCACCCACTGGGGAATGAGTCCTTTTTATAGGAATTATAATCTAATTTCACAATCCTTAGGCCTTTGTTTCTACACTTTTGATTCCTTGGGTCCCACTATTAGAAATCCAAAAATAAATTTGGGATTTGAGTTTCTGTGGCTTGAAAAAAAATGTGACAAAAAATGCAACTTTACAAAATTGCTCTTTTGAGATCTTCAACTTTTCTTCAACCTATGAACCTGCACATACAAGAGGGGAAAAATTGTTTGTTTTTGGTGGATGGGGGTTTCCCTTATTCAAACCCCATTTGGGTAATTAAACCTTGAATTGAAATAATGAAATATGAAAGGAATGATGAATGAATAATTATGTGTTGCAACTCACCAAATCCTTAAATAAACCTTTGGGGGATTGAAATATTGATCTTGATGTTGCATGAAATGGATTCAATGGATGTGGATCTTGATACTTGAAATATGACTTGAATGCTTGACTTGATCTTTGAAACTTGCATCACAATGCTAGCTCCAAAAACATTCATGATTGAACATAAATTTGACATAATGCTTGAGATCTCGATTGCTGTTGTAGATGATTGATAAATCTGCCCTTGAATTCTCTTGACAATAATATTTTCTCTTAGGATTGATCTCTAATTGAAAACTTCTAGTTGATTTGATGAAATAACCTTGTATTTATAGATATCTATCCTTAATTTCCTAAAAATTAAACACGACAAGTCAACATTGAAATTTGAATTTGGGATTATAAAAATACCACCAAAAACATGTTTTAAAAATGGGTTCAAAGGCTTAGGGAGGACTCATTCCCCCATGGGTGAATGGGTCCCAAGTCCTTATTCTTGGAACACACATTACTCAAGGTAAAGTATTATGTATTAGCATTAATTGTTGTTGGGTTTTCCATTTGGAAAATGTAATTCATTAGGCTTGTAGACATAAAATAGGGCTTATTAAGGCATAAATAAGTCCAATTTAATTGAGGGGACACAAACAAAGTGTGAAAATGTAAAGGAGTACATTTTTCTACACTACAACCTGTAGCAAGTCATCACACACCCACTCTAAAAGGAATTTGTAAAATTCCATAGATATTCCATCACATCCAAGGGACTTGTCATTTCTCATTGAAAGTATGGCATTCTATATTTCTTCCATAGTAATATCTGCTTCAAGTTTAAGGGAGTATTCCTTAGTGATTTTCTTGGGGATGAGTCTTTGGATACTAGATTTGGCCCTTAAGCCCTCCGCACTACCCCATTCTAAGGTGAACATGGCCTTAAAAATGGAATGAAATTGCTCCAGTATTTCCTCCTGAGATGTGAGCACTTTTCCCCATCCCAAATTTGATCTCTCTTCTCCTTTATGATCTTCTCCTTTATGTACTTAAAGAAAAATCTAGAGCCTTTGTCCCCATGGGTGAGCCAGTTTAGCTTAGATCTAATATTCTTCCCCTTCACCCTATGGGCCTAGATTTTCCTTAGACATTTCTTGGCTAACATCAACCCCTCACACAGGTCTTCGTCATTAAGCTTTTTTTGCAACTTTTCCTCTGTTGTAAAGAGGCAGTCCTACAAATTCCTCTCCTCCTTCATACTATCCAAAGCTTTTTTTCTTTCCAATCATTTGGAAGAGAACCCTTCAACCTTCCACATTTTTACTCTAGCTCTCAATTGTGGTTCCATCCTTCAACATCCATTTGTTTATTTCCCTAAGGGAGGCAATAATATCTAGACAATCACTATCTTTTAATAGTTGGGTATTAAGGATAAACCCAAATTTTGACCTTTTTTCCTTAGGTCTTCTTTGGAAAAATATGAGATTTTCTTTGATACGGTGTTGAAATGAGAGGGTGTAAGGATACACCTGCACTTTGACACCCTCGCTATTTGGGAAGAATTGAAGAAGTCTTTGTTTGCATAGATTTATCCAATCTGTAGTAGATCTTATTTCCTCCTTTCTAAGCATTACACCAGGTAAACCATATCCCTTTGCACTCTCTTTTGTTTCCTTCCATAGGATTAACCAGCCTAAGCTTATCCTTTAATCTTAGCCAAAAATGTTTCTCATTGTCTTTCAAGGATACATGTCAATCTCTCTCCACTTATCCTCCAGATGCTCCACCATGTTGATGTCCCCCCAATACCCAGGGGACATCAAGGAGGTTGGACAACCACTATCAAAGTTCTATTCTTTCCCTAATATCATTAGGGGCATAGATAGAGCAAACCCCAAATGCGTGCCCATCTTTCTCCAGAGTGGCCCACACCACCTTGTTGCATGGAGAGGTTATGTTGCCAGTTATGAATTGAGCCCACTAATTGGACATAAGGATAGCATCCCCCCTTCCTTTTTTCATGTGTTGTGGAGAAAGAGGTGGAGCCATTCTAAATGAATTTTAGATTTTATTCCAATGTAAATCTAGTGGCTTTTGTTTCTTGAAGGAACACAAATTCCTTATGCTTTTCAAGGTTAAGGAACCTTGGGTGCTGTTATAATAGTGGTTTACAATTCCTGAGAGGAACGAATTTTGGCTGAAATCACATATTTTTAGAAAATATAATGATTTAAGCCTTAAAAATATCCATTTTAAGGATTCCAATTGAAGAGGGTTTGATAAAATCACCCTAGATCAAACCCCCTTGGATAGAACCTCCCTAGTTTTAAACCATACCTATAAATGCATCTCCTTTACACCTATCAAAATGCTGATAAAAAATCACTTTTGATTTAGATTTTGGGGGATCAAATGAATTCATTTAAAATTCATTTCAAATGATTATGGTATTCCTCAAAAAGCTATCCAATGAATATAATTTTAATATGTTTTGTTTTGTTATGTATTTGTTTTTTAAGTTTTATTAAACATAGGTTTTCATCAAAATGAATTTATTTGTTCTTCACATGTGGAAAAATAGAAGATTATCAAAAAAAAATTGAAAAATATGAGTGCACCAGATATTGAAGTCCTTGATCCAACAAAAAAATTAAATTAAATTTTGACATATACAAAAAAAGTTACGCATTATACAGTCGCACTGTGTCTGAATTGTAATTTGTTTGACTTTGAAACTTGATTAAGGAAAAACTATTCAATAAAAAACTATCTAACCAAGTGGAAGCACTAGATATCAGAGTTACAAATCTAAATTTGAAAGAATTAGAATTTTATCCTTCATGAAAAAAAAGTTATACGTTATACAGTGTGCAACACTTTTTAAAAATGTTGTTTTCTGAAAAAATCAATTTTCATGGGAGATGGAAAAAGAAGTGCAATTTGATTCCAAAAATTTTGAATTTTTTTTTTTAGAATCTACAGATAAAATTTGATGAGACTCTAGTTTGCACCATCTTCAAATTTCTCACAGTTTAGCCGCTATAGGTGCCCGAATGTGAAGATTTAGCTAAAAATAATAATTTCAGTGTTTAGTTTGGCCAAAAATTGTAAACCACTATTATGGGATCACCCCCTTCTTATGATATATTTCTTGTCAAGAAATTCGATACCCTTTACATTCCAAGATGTGAAGTTAAGAATTATTATCTGTGGTCATGGGGGTATTATCCTTCTCATTTCTAAATTGCTTAAAACACTTGGGAAACTTATCATCAACCTCTAGTTTTTTTTCAATAGGTGTCTGTATTACTATACTGGTTTTTTACCTCTTGTTTTTGGAAGGAAATGCCCTCCTTGTGAGCGGGTTGTTATATTTTCTTGGCATCCCTAGCCCAGCTCTTGGTTTGGGGATTTTAACACACTACCCCTCAGTGACATCCTCCTCCTCACTACATCCTATGATCGCAGCTAGGTCCTTAGGGTCTTTTGGTTTACTTTTATTTTTTCTATTAGTTTTCTTGTTAACCATTTTTTCCACATTAGATCCCTCCTTGGCCTCAAGATGGAAGGTGACAACATCTGCACCCAGCCCAATGTGGATGGTTTTGGTGCAGGGGACCAAATTGGGGTTAATAGATAGATCAAAGGTAGTTTGGGGTATCCCGTCTGTTGAGGTAAGTCCCACAGGAAAGTCAAGAGCCTCAATTGTGTGAGCATCTCCCAACCAAAGCTCCTTGTTGTTAGTAGAGAGAGTTCCATTTTCATTGCACATTACAATGTTAGACTTAGTGTTCATAAGCTCTTATTCCTCTACTAAGTCCTTTACCACCTCCAGAGAGGTGCCCCCTCTATCCACAGTCAATTTACTAACCGTAGTCTCATCCTTGTTATTAGCGGACTTTTTAAGGAAAAAATGATTAGAGGATCTAGTAAAATAATATTGCAAGGTACTTGGAGGGTTGTTATCCTCATATCTATTTGCCAGATTCACTTTTATTCTTTGCATTATCTCCCTCATAAAAATCTGTTGAGTATTCAACTTTTTGACTAGCCCATAATTTTTGACAAAATCTTGGGTGATTTAGGGGGCATCCAAAACCACCTCCTTGATAGTAATGCAATTGGTATTCTTTCCACCATTTACCACCTCCTCGTAATTCTTTTGTGTGAGGATGGATAACTGATTCACAACTGGCACCTTAAAGTGTTGGCTACTTCAGGATGGAGTAGAGATTTGAGTCTTCGCTAAAATTATTTCTTCATCTCTTTCATGGTTGGTTGAAGAAGGGATTGGATTAACCTCCATCAAGGGTTGTGACTCCCCCGACCTAGGTATTTAGTGATTTATTTCCTTGCCTCCTGCAGCCCCCACAAGGTTAGGTCCTACACTTTCAAGGTAGGATTATTATCCACAGCCGACTCTAGTTTGTGGGAACTACCCTTTTCCCATCTTTATGACATAGGTAACAAGCATTCACCCCACCTAAACATGATGTGCTTTGTCCTCTCTAATTATAATTTTCTTAAGGATGTCAATACTGAGGCTTAGCCAGACCAGGGCACACACATCTAAGTACAGGAGGGTTGCCATGGACTCATCAATTTTAATAATTACACCCAATAGAGCTAGAATTTTTGGTATGATCCTCCAAAATTTTGAAGGGAGGTTTTTAATAACCACCCACCTAGGGCATGACAACACAAGGATTTCATCAACGATGGTCATCGGGGACTAGGTTAGGGTTCGAAAGGTGCAACCCCCTACATTCTAGTAGGGTTTTTCCAAAAAATTCTCCTATATGGGACTATTCCTCAAGAAGATGATGAATAGCCCCTGCTAAACCATCCTACAAAAACTTATATCAACTCCAAATTTAATTCCCCAAACCTTTGAGAACCAAGTGTCAAGAAATTTTTTGGTAGGGATCCTATTAGTATCCACTGCCATGAAGAAAATTGCAAACACTTTAAGCCTAGACCTTTCATTAGATAAGACATTCTTTAATTCAAAATTCAGAGAAATGGACAAATATTTCAGGTCATCGAAAGACAACTTACGTTTCATTGATCCATAACTACCAGACTCTTTCTTTATGAGAAATTTAGCACTGTCAGGAATCGCCTCCCTGATGCCAACAAGGATCTCCTTGAAATATTTTCCCACATTATTTTGGGTAGAGTAGTTTTGATTAAAGCCATCTCATGGGAATTTGGGTTTGCGCGGGGGGGGGGGGGTGTTTGTACCCCCTCTATAATTGAGAAGAGGGGTCGAGAACAGCTGCAAGCCCAAGACCTAAAGATTAAACCAAAACACACAAAATACACACATGTGAGGAAAAAAGAAATAAACAAAAAATGACTCAAGGGCACATAGGAAATGAAGAAAATAAGTAAATGCTAAGGGTGGGGACATCCACAGACTGACAACCCTAAGTGGGGGAGCACACGGTCTCCCCCATGGCCACCTGCCATGTCTGCCTCAACCCGCCACCAAGAACCCTTCACCTGTAACCTCGAACTTCACACATAGTAGTGTGCCCTTAACCTTTAGCTCGATATCCAACTCTTCCTTTGAATATGTATTGTAATCTTTATTGTTGAATAATACATGAGTGATGGATGTTTTTGGAGGTTGAGTTTTCCCTCTTGAGGGTTTTCCCAAGGTATATTTTGTGTCATATTTGATGGTATGTTGTATATTCTTTTGCATATGGGTTTTGAATACTTGTTTGCATAGATTTATCTATTTCGATTATGTGGAAATTATCTTGAGTGGATGCATCTTTCCTTTTAGTCTCAACATTTTTTTGTTCTTGCTCAATTGGAATAATTAAATCTTTGGTTAAATCTTTAGTCAAATGCTAGCATAAAGCTCAACATTCATTTTTTTTAATCGATTCACTAACATGTAGGTTTGCTTCTATACAAAGTTATACATGATCTTATAATGTTTGGACATCTGGCTAAAATTGATCTTCTTATTTTCTTTGGGTAAAGATAACAACAATAGTGTAGTTGCACCATACACATACAATGAAGTCTTTTGAAAAATTAATATTTCTTAATACAAAGCCTTTGAATAGTTTTTCTAATAAACTTAATTACATTAACTTCCATAATTATTTATTTTAAAAAAACCTTAAACATTAACATGAAATTTTTTATTAATTTTTTTAAAATATACCTTTTAATATTAAAATAAATTAAATTCAAAAATATTATTTTTATAATATAAATCGATAACATCTCTTCTTAGAGCATCTTAAAAATCAGGTTCAACTTCTATGACCTTCCTTTTCATACTAAGACAAGGAAAAATCAAGTATTCATTTTATTCTATAAAACTATAACAACCCTTCTTTTGGTACCATATAAACATAGTTTCCCTTAAAATCAGTATTCCGCATCGATGACTTTCGAATTAGATAAAATCATAAAAGAAATCCCGAAGGAGAAGAAAGCATCAAACTTTTGACTTCGTAAACAAAGTTTTCTGTGATTGCTCTTCACGTCAGTAAAACTAATTTAATATAGGAAATTTAAAGTCTTGGTGTATTATTTCAAAGCGGTACGAACAAATATTGACTTTGTTATTTGCTAATTTCAAAACAATCACTGTACTCCATCATTAACGCGTGGTCGGCTTAGCGCGTGGGGTACACAGGCTTCTAACTACATGTGAACAGGTTAATTCCGCTTGTTGGGCCTGGAAACTTACGCGCCCCTACAATATCTTTTGTTTTATGGATGCAATTTCCACGAAGTCACCGTCCCTACAATATCTTTTGTTTTCTGGATGTAATTTCCACGCGAGTGACTTAGCGTGTACAATTTGGTTATGTCCAATTATAAAAGCCTGGCAATCGTTACTACACAATACACAGATTTGCTTGGTTACACTTTCGAGTACGCTAAGTCGACAAGCATAGATTTCTCTCCTGAGAAAAAGGTCTCAGTTTGCAACAATGAGATACACTTACTCATTCCTTGCCTTCATTGCTTTGGGGATATTTTCGACTGTTGTAAATGGGCAGCTTAGTTCCACATATTACAGTTCGTCGTGTCCCAATTTGTTGTCGACTGTTAAGTCTGCAGTGAAACAGGCAGTCGCCAACGAGAACCGGATGGGAGCATCCCTTCTGCGTCTTCATTTCCATGACTGTTTCGTCAATGTAAGAAATTCGATCTCTTAAACATTGTTGAGATTGGTTTCAAAGGTTTGATCTATTTGAATCATAGATTCTATTGCAAATATCTTTAGTCTTTTGAATCTTTTACAACTATATTTAAGTTCATAATTTGTATCGATGGCTCCTTTCCACTCCTTTTATTCTTGTTACGGTTGTACACAAGTATTTGTCGACTATGAAGCATTACAATGGTGTTTTCAATAGTTAATTGTTAAAGACATGCTGCCTATTGCAGGGCTGCGATGGGTCTATTCTGTTGGACGATTCGTCGACTTCGACAGGAGAAAAGACTGCAGTGCCCAATGCTAACTCAGTCAGAGGATTCGATGTGATAGACACCATTAAGACCAACGTGGAGGCAATTTGCAGTGGAGTTGTGTCTTGCGCCGACATTTTGGCCATTGCTGCTCATGATTCAGTTGTCGAAGTAATTCCTAATTCTTCATTCAATATGAATAAACTTATATAGTTTTCTATAGTCTGCTATACTAATAAATTGTTTTTTACTTGTAGCTTGGAGGGCCAACATGGACAGTGCAGCTGGGAAGAAGAGACTCCACAACTGCAAGCCTTAGTGGTGCAAATAGCAATATTCCTGCTCCCACATCAAACCTCAGCGCACTCATCTCATCTTTTAGCGCTCAGGGTCTTTCTACCAAGGACATGATTGTGCTTTCTGGTAACTTATTTTTTTCAATCTGCTAATTGGCATAATCACTAACTAAAAACTATAGCACGTCAACTTATTTTGTTTCTTATTTTCTTATTCAGGTGGTCATACCATTGGTCAAGCTCGCTGCACTAGTTTCAGAGCTCGCATCTACAATGAATCCAACATAGAATCTACATTAGCCACTTCTCTGAAATCAAACTGCCCAAGCAGCAGTGGGGATAACAACCTTTCACCCTTAGATCTTCAGACTCCCACAACCTTTGACAACAACTACTACAAAAATCTGAGAAGCCAGAAAGGACTTTTGCACTCTGATCAGCAGCTTTTTAATGGAGGTTCTGCTGATTCTCAGGTGACTACGTATAGTACCAATCAGAACACCTTCTTCACAGATTTCGCTGCTGCCATGGTGAAAATGGGAAACATCAGTCCTCTAACTGGCAGCAATGGACAGATTCGAAAAAACTGCAGGAAGCCCAATTGATAGCCATAACAAACGCATCAACATTTTTGGCATATATACTACATATGTTTGCTGTTGTATTCTTTTTCACTTTAATAAATCATAGATTTGGGGTCATTGTTTGTCATCTAATAAATAATGTGCACAACGTTTTAATTGTTCGTGGGCCAGAATTAATTCATACAGATTTGCGAGTGCTAAGAAATATTCAGATTGTACGTGAATGTCTATTGCTGGAGTAGTCATAAAATAGGATTCGAAAATAATGGGTAATTACGACGATGGTTCTAATTCTCCAAAAATAGAAAAGACTATATAATAGAATGTGACGGGATTATTTAAAAAAAAAATAGAGTACAAATATTTATAGATTTCAACATTTATTTATTTTTGGAAATGATAATCTAATTATTTATTCATTAAATTTATTTTTTATTTTTTCTTAGAATACTTGTATTTAGTTGATCTTTAATTTAATATATTGTTGATGGGTGTTTTTGCACTTCTCAACATAGGCAGCACACAAATGCACTGCCTCTCTTGAAAGGTGAAAATCTACAATTGAGTTTCAGACAATCACCCCAAGGTCTCTTAGGTGTCAGGTCGTGACAATGCTTGGAACAGTTCAGTTGGTTGATGTGATTTTGCTAAATAATCATAAGGTGACCTTCATAGTTCACAAAGCATGGGAAGTTGGGTCTGCAAATGGAGTTTCAAAGTGCTGGAAGTGAATGAATAGTGGCTGCCCACTCAGAACAACAAGTTGAAACTCACTATGTTCATCAAATTTAGCATTGTGGCGATGCTTGGAATCCTACTCTAACAAAGATTTAAAAGAAATAGCAAAAGAGAAAGGGTAAGAGAAGTTATTCTAAATCTAAGCTATGAATGAACAGTAACAATGGAGGATGTTACAGTAGACAGACTCTCACAACCAAGTTTTGTTTGACCAAGAGAACCTACAGCTACACAAAACCAATGCAATCTTCTAAGACCCGCATATTTTCAAATTGTGCATTCACCTCATAAACATAAAATTGAACTAAGTTGCAGCAACATTAAATAGTTCAGACTAGCTTTGCAAAGCAATTCATCATTAACAAATCACAAAAATCATAAGCTTGGGAGTTCATCAGATACTGTAACATCATTCACCATTAAAGTCATTCAAGAAATTAACAACTAAAACTAACATGGAAGCTGAACCATGCATGTATAATGAACAAGTTCAAAGAAAACATCCAAAATATTGCAATGCTTCCTTCTACTGCTGCAAAATGCTCTTCACACCATTTCACCACCCCATACAAATGAGAAGCAAGCCCCTATTTATAGTTTTCCAAAGCCCAAATAAATGGCCATGATTCAATTACAATGTGTGGCTCAAATTCAATACAAGCTAGCGTTTTACCTACCCCCCAATATTTCTCAATTTAAAATAGGCTATTTTGTCTTCTAGTGACCCTGACATTGTAGTAGTTTTGTCTTTTAGTGGTTGTCTTCCCTGCTGTAGCTGAAACTGCCAAAGGCTACCCTCTGTCTTATGTGTTTGTTGCATCCTTTGTTACAAATCAGTGTCTCCAAGAAGCAGGTGTGTTGCTCTTGATTCCAATGGTCAGCTCCTGACAATCATCATTTGGTGGAAAATAAAACAGCTCCCTTTTGCTCCTTGTTTGAAAGCATTTCTCAACTTGGCATTGTCTGACACAGATTCTTAAGTGGGCTTATTCAATTAGGTAGAACTCCCCTTGATGTCAATATCCAAATAAGCAACTCTTTTGGTGGTTGTAATCACCCTTCGACCACAGCAAAACCTACGCCCTTTGTATGGTTCCATGAATCCTGCACACAAGAGGTGCAGTAAGTGCTTTCATACGCAAATCAAGGAAAATGTTAGTTAAATCTTGCAAACTCATTATTAGGTCCACCCATGCATCACTAAAAGATCATAATATTCATCATTTTTCCACATTTGGAGCTCATTTGGACCATAAACATAAATGCGGGTTCAGTGGTGCGGGTTTCCCCTAGGCCAAAAGTCGTTCAGAGTAGATAGGAGTAGGACGACGCTGAGGCCACAGAGACCCATAGGTAGCCGCCTGTAGCAAAAAGTTTCACATGATGAATTTGGCGATCAAATTCCATGTGAAGCACTTTGGCACGTACAGAAATCAATTGTAAGGCACTTGAAGTTACTAGGTCAAGATTGATGCATTTGTGGGTCTGAGGCATGCAGGTTTAGGGAGGTCAAAGGGCATTTGGAGTCTCCATCGTCAAGCAACAAAATTTAGAGCATGGCAACCCACGGGCAAAAGTCTACACTGTGGGACCCACGAATGCCTCAAACATTAAGGGTTACATGTGAAAGTTTGACCAATTTAGGAGATGCTGGAGGGAGCTACTAGGCCGCCATCATATGTTTGTTGTTAGGAATAGTGTTGGAAGGATGGCAGTGAAAAGGAAAATATTGTAAGGAATTATTAAGCAAGGGCGAAAATGGGTCGTGAGACACTTGAAGTTATTAGATGAAGCTTTGATGCTCTTGCGGGTTTGACCATTTAACTAACGACGTTCAGGAGACGGCAACCCGCATGCGAAGTTCTGCAAAGCCACAACTCTTAGAAATTTTGAGTTTTTTCAAATTAAGCACATGTACGATGCATTAGAAGGGTGCCTAGACCTATTCCTCAATGATTTGTCTCTTTCCGAAAAATGCAAAAATTTAGAATGTGAAAGTTGGAGGCTTCGCCACCTTTTACAATGACATTGCTCAAATGGACTTGCGTGGATGGACTTTCACAGTGAAATTTCCACAATGTCTAAACACATGGAAAATTTGATGCAAACCCCTTTAGGCATGTGAAGACACTCATTTTATGGGCCCTAGATGATGAAGACTTGAAGTTTGCACCCCTTTTTGGAAATGCGGAGATTTGGAAGGGGGGAGCTAGAGGGTCCACTTCCCTAAAAATGGCAATCCACACAAGGAAACCCGCACACAACAACCGGCAAAGAAATTACTGTGTACGGCGACGAAGGGACGGTGACCCGCAAAGAAATTCCTATGGACGGCAATGGAAGGACGACGACTTAGAAAGAAATTCCTATGGATGGCAATGGAAGGACGATGATCCACAATGAAATTTCCACTAACGACAATGAAGGGATAGTGATTTGCATTGAAATTCTCGCAAACGACGATGGAGGAATGGTGACCCGCAAAGAAATTCCAGCAACTTCTCGAAACTCAATGAAACCTTGGCAGTTCACTTAGGCATCACAAAAACTTCCCAAATTCATAGGCAACTTGTCCCCAAAGTCAAAAAATGAAGGAAAAAGTGAAGCAAGTGAGTAGGGACCAATTCAGAAAGAGAAAGGAAAAAGTGAAAAAAAAGGGAGTCCCTGCCTTTGGCGTGGCGTGTGTGCAAAACATGCACAACAAATGGCGACTTGATTGGGAAAATGTTCTGAAGCATTTCAATGACAAACTAGAATCACTAATCACAAATCTCTGGTTCTGACCTTCATGCTAGGGCAATCAAACTAGACAGTCGACCAAAGGATCAAAAGCACTAGTCAACCCAACCTTCAGTATGTTGAAAATCCAAGTGTGTGCAAATGCATTCATTCCCACCCTTAAGTCACTACAAGAACCTAAGCTCCATCAAGTTAAGCTACGTAATTGATCTTCTAACATCAAAATCATCATGGAAATTACCTCGAGTTGTCATTCAAGCATTCATAGCCCCAATGAGGTTGTCACTATCATTTTCCTGAATATTGCTCTACTGCCAGTTCAGAATCCATAGCCCCAATAGAGTTGTTCGGATCCTCCTAAGAGTTGAATTTTCTTCTTTTAATTTTAAATGTTTTTTTCTTTTTTTTTTTCAATTATTTTCATTCCAACCTGCAAGCAATGAAACTTGCACTCAGGGTTGAGAATCACAATGGCATTGAAATAGAATTTTAGATTTTTCACTTAATTTGACTTCACCAAGGACCTACAGTGACTGCCAGATTCTTAAAGTGTGTGAAAGATATAATATTTTAGAATACATCAGAAAAAGATGAGACCGATAGCTTATCCACTTTGAATCAAACATCTAGATCACTTGACACTAACAGAAGACCCTCACCATTTACTCTGAAACCTAATTAAAGTTTCTCAAAGAAATACATAAAACAACCCCAAGTAATAAATGGTTGTTGTGTAGCAAACTTCCCAACATAGGACAAGGGGACCCTGAGCAAAGTAGCAGCAAGGTAGAAGCAAACGGAAAGCAAACAAACCAAAAGAAAATTAACCTACGACAAACCAACTATCCTAACGAAAGTAAGAAAGCGAGACTATATAAACAAAAGCAAGATATGTACATGAAACCTATACTACTCAAAACAAACTATGTACAAAGATATTTACAAAGAACCACATTCAGGCAAGGAAAACCAACATTTATGCTCATAGGATTTTACAATGCATTCACAAATAGAAGGGAAATCGTTACAGTTCTAAACCATGCAAACTCAACCTTATATTCAGAAAAATGAAGTTCAATGTTGCAACATTCAAATCCAAAAACATTTTAAGGAAGGATCAACAGTTGAGGTGGCTCATTAAACCCATGGTTGATCCATAAACAAGTTCGTCTCCCCTTGTTCCCATAATCAAAATGATAAATGTAGCTATGAGTATTCATAGGAGCATGGAAAGATAAAACTTAGATGTTGCCATGCAGAGGTGGCAACGTTTGATAGTCGAGAGTGAGCAATACATCGTCGATCATTGCATTGGCAGCCTCGAGTGGACACAAAGGATGGTGCAACATCCCTCGAGTGCATTATAAATCTGCAGATCACAATCAAATTGATCAGGCAGTACACATTGTGAATAAAAAAATTCAAATGCAAGGAACCTTGTACCTGATCTCGGGCTTGCATAAGGATAGGAGAACAGGACAACAAACACCTCTTCTAAGTTACCAGTGGGACCAACAACCTCTATCAGCTATTCTTTGAGGAGATACACATTATCATGTTGATCAATTGTATCCCCTGTGTCTACTTGATTGTTTCTTCAAAAGGTAGCATGTTGTCCCATCTCACTTCCCCGATGTTGATCTCAATTTGCTTATATTTCATGTCATAAAAACATGACATGGACAAATATGTCCTATTGCAACTCTTTAAATGTGGAGGATCAACAATGGTCAAGGCAAAAGGACTCCTAGTTACAACTTATTGTTGTGGTCAAAATGTTATGTCACACATGTGAGCAACCTCCAAGATATCCTTGCCTTGATATTCTTCTCTCCTTAGTTCATGTAGTGCATCAAGATGCTCACTTTTCTCCTCTTGTTCACTATCATTGTAGATGGAAAAGGAGTTCCTCTCCCAATCCAGGAGCTCTAATGTTTCACCGTCCAGAGGTTTAGGTAGGATATCTTCATCACCGCCATCCTCTAAAATGTATTCTTCCTCAGTGTCGCTATACCTTTGTGGCACAATTCCAAGTGGGAAGAAATAAGCAAGTGACACAAGCCCGTTGAGGGGATCGATGTATGACAAGCGGTTTACCTCTGAAAGTCCTTCATAAAGCCTATCATCCATTTCATACAAATGCTCTACAAGAGGAAAAGACTCTTGATGTTGGATGGGAAACCTCCCCATTTGATTTGCTTCATCATCTGAATGTTTGGGACTGTGTTGTTCTTCTTTTGTCACTATTCCAACACCCTCTTTAGGGCTGCCTTCAGCTAAGTTATCACTTGGTTCAAGTTCTTGGATCTCTGCTTTGATCCTGACAGCAACTGCAGGAGGTGGTGTGATTGGTTTCTCTACTTGCTCTTTAACTTGCTTTCAATGGCCTCTTGACATAGCTCGCACGTGAACTCCGAATGTGCCATATCATGGAGCATGCACCAATTTGGTAGCAGCTACACCTCCAAATCTACAAGTGGTGTCTCTGCTTCGACCAATCCCTTGTGAATCTTGAGACAAGTGTTTTATATCTTTCCACCACTGGATCTTCATTAGCACTTAGGAAGTAAGCTTGATGGTAGATAGTCACGGCTCAAAATTGTTCCCACTCCTCTAAATCTTCTTTTTTAGATGCCTGATCACTTTCATTTATGAAGGAAAGGTCCTCTAGTCTTATTTCACTTATGCTTTCATTATCATTTTCTGCTACCACAAGGCTTTCAACCTCTTCTTCTTTCTTATTTTCAACATCTACATTGATTGTCCTAGCATATACTATTGTGAATTATGCTAATTCATCTCCTGTGTATGGTCTTTCAAGGGTGATCCCACAATAGTGGTTTACAATTTTTGGCCAAACTGGACACTGATTTTCTTTTTTTAAATAAATCTTCACATTCGGGCACCTATAGCGGTTAAACCATGAGGAATTTGAATATGATGCAAACTAGAGTCATGTCACATTTTGTCTGTATATTCTAAATTTTATTTTTTTAAAATTTTGGGAATCAGATTGAACTTCTTTTTCCATCTCCCACGAAAATTGGTTTTTTTTTTTAAAACAACATTTTTAAAAAGTGACGCACACCATATAATGCATAACTTTTTTTCCTTGAAAGATAAAATTCCAATACTTTCAAATTTAGATTTGTAACTCCGATATCTAGTGCTTCCACTTGGTTAGATAGTTTTTTATTGAATATTTTTTCTTTAATTAAGTTTCAATGTCAAATCAATTACAATTCAGACATAACACAACCGTATAAGGCATAACTTTTACTGTATGTATCAAAATTATTTTCATTTTTTTTGTTGGATCAAGGACTCCAATATCTGGTGCACTCATATTTTTTAAATTTTTTTTTATAATATTCTATTTTTCCACATGTGCAGAACAAAGAGTTTTGTTTTTAGTGAAAAACCTATATTTAATAAAACTTAAAAAACAAATAGATAATATAATCAAAACATATTAAAATTATATTCGTTGGATAGATCATTTTGAGGGGAACCTGATACTAGTTGGGTTTCTGAGATCTCCTCCATTTTCATTCTCAAATCGAGCTTCGAAGTGAAAAATTCTCAACAATTTTGGTGCCTCAAGGGATGAGGGTGAAAATAAGTGGGTTTGGTCAAACAGGTGTTCGGTTGAACAAAAAAAAAAGTCGGTCGAATAGGGGTTCGACCGAACCCATTCAACATAGAATAAAAAATAGATTTAAATTGGGTTCGGTCAAATATTCTAAAGATGTTCGGTCGAACCCCCTCTATTAAAAATTAATTTTTAATATTAATATAAATATAAATTATATTCTTTTTAAATTATGACTTGAGAGAGAGATATGGAGGGAGTGGGAGAGAGAGAGAGTGGGGGTAGGAGGCAGGACCTAAATTTGATGGCCGTATGACCGTATTTAGAGATTTTTGATGTACAATACAATCAAAATTTTAAGAATATTGTATCAGATAAAAGGAGATATTTTGGATAGACTGTCAACATTTATATAGAATTATAATGATATATATGTTTGTTTGATTTATATATAATTTTACATACACTAAGGTATATCATAATGTTTTAAGGGCACCCTTGAATAGATAACC
>VDFB02373998.1:0-21812 GCA_007258455.2 Sequoia sempervirens | reverse complement strand
AGACGGCCGTCAAATTTATGCTCGCATTTTGATGACGTCAGCATGACGTCAGCCGTACGGCACCCCTCTTTGCCCTCCTAACCCTAGTTTTTCCTAAAGAAGCAGTTTTTTTCTTTTGGCCATAACTTGGGCATACGGTATCAAAATCGGGCAAACGAGATATCGCCGGAAAGCTGATTCCGAGCTCTTTCCTGTAGTGCAGTTTATTTTACAGTATTTTTCTGTTTTACTGCATTTATTACTTTTTGAAGTCAGATGTAGTTTTTATGCTTCCGAGCTCATAACTTTTTGCCACGATCTCCGTTTTTCGCCTCGTTTGAAGCGTCGGAAAGGTATTGAGGAGCTCTAGGTTTCTGTCCATGAACTTTTTCTATATCTGTCCCAGGTTTATCAGTTAGTCCAGATTTGGCCCGATGGGTTGTTTGGCGATTACTTGGATGTTTTGGCAGTTGGGAGAGTGCATCTTGCATCTTTGCACTTCGTTTTCAGTAATGCATCATTTAATAATCACTTGCTGCATCATAGATTCCAGAGTTTTTCCAGTTTGGAGTTTTCGAGTGTTCCGTGGCATCGGGGTTTCTGTTGCTTTAATCATGATTCCTTGAGTCAATCAGTGACTCTCATCCGGTTTCAGTAGTATACAGAAGAATATTTCCTTGCTTGCCTATATCAAGTTCCAGTGTTACTCTACAGAGTTCTTCCAGTGCTTGTTTGTAGCATGTAATCTCATTGTAGGGGGGTTTTGTCCCACTGGGTTTTTCCTTCTCTACTCCTTTTTTGTGTTGTATTGGGTTTCTTGCACATCACTTTGTGCCATATTTTGTACTCGCACTGTATTATAAAGTGCCATGGGGGGTTGTGTAGTGCCTTTGTTTTGCCATCACACCTTTGTCCGGTGAGTGTCCGTCCACGACAACAGTGAATCCAGATGATTCCAGTCTCATGTATGTGTGCTTTATTTTGCACACCACTTTTTCAGTTGCAGGTGCTTTCTTGTGCACTTTTAGATGTTCTTGGTTCCTTTTCATGCACTTCATTCTTGCATTGTAAATGGGTACCTGATCAGGCCTCGTTGCCGGGACCCATCTTTGCTTTCATGCATCCTATTCTAGTGTTTTAGCTTCTTCCTAAGTTCATCTTAAGGGGGGGTGTTAGAGTAATAAGTTATTATGCTTAATTAATTACATCACATTGATTAATTAATTAAGTCACTTATTCCTCTTTATTACTTAAGCTAAACTTAGGCACATTAATAATTAATTATTAATTATTAAGTGTGCACACTAGGGTTTCATTTAGGGTTTCCCTTTTAGGGTTTCTTGATCTCCTTCATAAGGATTGATCATTTTGTAATAATTGATTCTCTTAATGCATTTTTACTGAGAGGTTTTCAAGAACATTGCTTTTTCGTTCTTCATATCTTTTGCATGTGACAGGTATCCATCTTGCATGCAGGTGATCTTGGATTCTAACACCGCATTACCCTTACTACAACCCATTTGTTTAGCAAGTCAAAATCCTAAAATATTTTTTGGTGCAAGAACAGTCATTCTGAAGCGACCCCGCATTTGTATTATTCAATTGTAGAAATAGAAAATTTCCTTTTAATCTCCAAATTTTAAGGATTTTGAGATTTGGTGGTCCTGAGAAGTGTGTGTTGTCGAGGGGAGCCAGTGTCGCCAAATCTTTAACTATTTGCATTGTCTAGTGTTTGGAGAAATCCTAATGGGGACTCAACAAATATAGCCATTTCTATCCTAGGGTTGAAAATGATTGTGAGTCAGATTAACACTTTGCTTGGTTTCAAAATGATGCAAAAACAAACATTCACTATCATCCTCAAAATTTCAAACACTTTGGCTCAATATAGACTTCTTGAGTTAGCCTTGATATTACTACTTGTCCTAAGGATTTATCCTTAGTGATTTTTAAATATCTTGACATTAATCTCAAACCCATATTTTCCCAAAGACAACATAGGAAATTATGGCTTTAACTCCATGATTTTCATGAAATGGACATTGTGAAAGTTATGATTTTTTTGGCATAAACATCTAGTTTGAAAATATAATCAAAGGTAAGTGTTTGTGGTAAAATCAATTCACTTAAGCAAAGATAAATTGACAAATGAACCCCACATGACTATTTCGAGACTGATTGCTCCTACTGATACATATTGACTCAAATTCTGACAAAAGTTCATTAGAATTTCAACAAAATTTCATCGGAATTATTTTGTCAAAATTCTGACCTAGCCGACAATGTTGGGTCAGAATTTTGAAGTTTCAAAGTTTGTCAAAATTTGACAAAATAATTCCAAGAAAATTTTGTTGAAATTCTGACAAACTTTCATCAGAATTTGAGTCAAAATGTATTAGTGTCCCATTGAACAACTTGATCTTCTAGGTGCTATAATTCAACCAAACTTTGAACTCATAAATGGTGAACAAACCGATCTTATTAGCAGTTTGATAACCTTCATTTTTTAAAACAAGGAAACAAATACATAGTGGAGAAATGAAACAACCATTTTAGATGAAGAAGAGGAACACACCAATATTGAGGCTAGAAGGCCCACATTACCACCACCCACATGGCAATAAAATATCTTCCTTTCTTCCATAAACATACTATTTTCACATGATCTCACAAAAAATCAAGATCCCTAATCCAAGATCTACAGGTCCTCATTTTAGACTTAGGCATCTTACTCCAAAATCTCTCAAGAAACACCTTTTTGCACTTCATAGAAATATAGACAAATTGGCAGAAAAATTCTATAGACGCGCTTCATGGTATAGTCTAGAATTATATGCATTCTTTTGGAGTCAACATCTTGATCTTTTCACATGATACCAAACTCCCATTAATGATTCATCAAACAGTCAAAATCCATAGGGGAGAATCTCCAGCACTCCATTTCAGACATAAGAATCACTGAACAAGGTATTGTCAAAAGTGGGCTTCAATATTTTACTACAATCATCACACTTTGATGAGAAACTTTTATGCCTAAGCTAGGAGAGCTCAAACAAGTTTGAACATTCCCATCCATCCTCTCATTTGAATCAACATTAGTTTTCTAGGATTTGAACATTTTTGAAGTCTGGCATCATCCTCACTACCTTGATCATGTTGAAACAAGGGTTCACTTTACTAGATGATCTCATGCAAAGTAAATATCCCTAAAGGAAGGTCAATTGGTCATCACTTTAAGCTTAGACATTGTAGTACAAAACCAATCAACTACCGCATTGAGGAACTCTATGAAAAAAGAAACAAGTTGTTGATAAACTTTTATGAATGCACACTGATGAAATATCCAGACATGTACATGTTCTTTATGAGCCAGAATCCTTGACTTTTTGAGGATCAACAACTTTTCTAAATCATTGAGTCTTTAGGATTTGAAAATTTTAGATGTCTAGTATCATTCTCACTACCTTGGTCTTATCAAAATAAAAGGGTTCACTTTAGGTCAACATTGTGTCAAACATTTCACTCACCCCTTCATAAAATTCATCCTTCACTTCATCTAACTTTGTAAAAATTCAAATACACCAAAACATTAAACTTAATTCAAAAGTTTTGTCTCAAATTTTTTACAAAAATCAAAACCTGTATTACCCATCTTTTCATCCCACATTTCAATCATTGCTCCCAAAAGACTTAGAGCATCCCTTTTACCTAGGTTTGAGTCAACTAGAGAGTTCAAACATTACAAAACTCAACACAACTCTCTCATAGGTGACACAATTTATGGTAAAGATGAGATCACAACACAAGAGAATCATGGAGAAAACCAAAGTTACATTTACCTCAAGTGATCCAAATCCTTTAGAATTAGATCCTAGAAGTCATGTTACCCCGTCACAACAACCATCATCTCCTTTAGGACCATATGAGATCAAAGAAATCATGAATAAACCATTTGAGCTCACTAGGGAGGAACTTATGGAACATCAAGCCTTTGAAAGTGTAGCTCCTATCTCCCTGACATTTGTAGCATAGAGTTTAACACAATATTTCACAACTCCATCACAAGGGCTAAATCAAACTTACATACCTAGTCTTGCAACTAGCCTTGCTAAATAATTTGGTCACACCTCACCATTTGAAAGTAGTACACTTGTGGGTACCCTTGAAATGAATCCTCCACCTCCCAAACCACTTGGACACCTACTTTTGGTGCTCCTCCTATTCCCAAAGCTCTAAAATAGCTACACACACCACTTGAACTTCATTATTCCACCACCACTTTGACATTATAGGGATACCCTTCTTCATCCACACCTATGAGTACCACAAGTATTCCTACCATTACGTAAAGAAATATAGATCAATTATCTCAAAACAATACACAAGGGAATGTCAATACTATGTCACATAATCAACCCTCAACACAACCAGGGACATCTTTATCCAACCCTCTGATGGGTACACCCATGCCATCTGCCATTTCCACATCGTCAACTATCAATCCACCTCAATACAATCCCTTGGTTACAAGTTTTATCAATCTTGATAGTACCTTGATCACAAATCCCTTGTTTACATCTTTTGCACAAGGAAATCCTCAAAACATAGGACAAGGGAATCTTTTCAATCAATGGACTCAAGGTCCTAGTGTGTCATTTCCATTACAAAATTTAATGACATCATCTTTTCCCACAATCCCCTTTACTACGCAAAATCAATCGGGACCTCAAACATACATTCCTCCACCTCATTCTACCATATCGCAAGGAATGTTAAACCAAGGGATCCCTTCACTTTTCACCAAAAATCCACTACCCACTCAAAACACCAATATCCATAATCCGTTATAGACGTCTCAACAACCACCTGATCCCACATTGCAAGAACATGCCTTATCTCTACAACAAGCACAAAAAGACTATTAACAAGCCATACAAAAACAACAACATCAAGTTTCTTTAGCACAACAACAACAAGCACACCAAGTAGCCTTAGTAGCTTAGCAAGTAGCTTTAGCACAACAACAATAGCAACAACAACAACAAAAAGTAGCCTTAGCACAACAACAACATCAAGCTCAATAAGTAGCCTTAGTACAACAACAAGTGACCATTGCACAACAAGCCATGCAACAACAACAACAAGAAGTAGCTTTATTAGCACAACAACAACAACAGACCCAACAACAAGCTCAACAACAAGCCCTACTAGCTCAATAGTATGCCCAACAATAGCAACAAGGTTCCTATTATCCTCATTTGAATATCGTCAATCCAAATGCATCAAGAACATATTCATCACTTTCGCAAAATATCACACCTTCATACACCCCATATAACTCATCTATCACCCCACCATATTTTCCTCCACCTAATCTGCAAGACAATCTAGCATCACAATTGAAAGCACTCTCACAAGAAATGCAAGACCTTCGCATGGGCAAGACAAATAAGCCTCATACACATAACTTGTGTCCTTACCAATTTTATCAAAACATAGCAATGATACCATTCCCTCCTGGTTTTGAAATCCCTAAGTTTGACAAATACAAAGGGAGAGGAAGTCCTATCAACCATATCAAATAATTTAATGTCATGTGCATGGAGGTGGCTTACAACAATTCATATCTAATGTGCCTTTTCCCTCAAAGTTTAATAGGTAATGCTATGGATTGGTTTTCTCATTTGTCTCTGGGTATCAAAACTTTTCAATAAATCACTAATAAATTCATCGATCACTTCTCCTTCAATCTTGACATGGACATAATTCTAGAAGAGTTGTACACTCTTAAAAAAAATCAAGAAGAAACCTTCACTAATTTCTTATGATGGAGCTAGTAAAAGAAAGTGGCCTCTCCCTGATGAACAACAAGTGGGAATTATTATAGCTAACCTGGATCCAAATCTATCATTCCACTTGAAAATGCAATGCATCACATCATATGATGAGCTTGTCCCTAGAGCCCTTAACATTGAAAGAGCCCTAATCTCACAAGGAAATACCCAGGCTTACAAAGACAACCCTCCTTCAACTAGTTTAAATGAGAAACCTTGTCTATGGGCTAAGAACAAAAACATACCAAATGACGGTGTAGTAGATGCTAAGGTCATACTAAGTGCTCCTAGACCCAATGACAATCAAGTTTCTGACATCCAACCAACTATGCAACAAACAGTACCACATTAGAACAATCAGATCAATAACACCAACATGCAACAGAGGAAACTAGTAACAGGAGCAACTATCCTAAATGTAAGCACACATAATTATCGGAACCCATCAAGAAAATCATGAATAAATTGGTAGAGTCAAATCTAATAACACTTCCTAACTTTTAAAACTACCAAGAACCACAAGAGAATCCATCCTAGTATAACGAGTGTGATCTCTATGAATTTCATAAAATCAAAGGACATAAAACAAAAAATTGCATGAAACTCAAGAAAATCATCCAAGATGTCATAGAGAACAATACCATATCTATTAAGGTACTAGTTGGGAACCAATATCTCAAGATATACAAGAATCCTATGTCAAATCATAAGAAAGCAAACAACAATGGAAAAGCTAAGGATTACACCAATGTACAACATACCTATTCCAATGTAGTTACCTCCTACAATAGCATTATCATAGTTATTACCATCAAAGGAGCTAGTATAGAATGTGGAGTCACCACATGATGTGGAAAAATAACTATTCAAGGAGTTGTCCCATCTCATCTAGGGCACAACCTACTTTTCCCACATCTAATCCTAGCAAGTACAATCTTCTAGATCAGCTTAAATAGACTCCCACATAGATATCAATCTTATAACTCTTAAGGTTATCTCCTGTACACAGGGAAATACTAGAAAAATCCTTGTCTGAGTTATCCGTTCTTGAGAACATTTATACCAATCAGTTTCAAGCTATGGTAGGGCATATCACTAACCATCTTCTCACCTTCTCTAAGCAAGATTTACCATCACAATCATCTCATAACCATTCTTTACACCTTAAGGTTTTCATTCATAAAAAAAAGGGTCAAAAGAGTCTTGGTAGATGGAGGTGTTGGTCTGAACATTTGTACCTTGTAGTTGATCAAGAATCTAGGCTATTTAGAAGATACTATTGAGAAGAAAAAAACTACCACCATCAGGGCATATGATGACCAAGAATGAGTATCACAAGGAATCATCACACTTCCAATCCAAGTGGGACCTCTTATTGCATAAACTACATGTCACATACTTGATCTTGGTCTTCCCTATAACATACTACTTGACAGACCTTAGATCCATGCTCTGAAAGCCATGGCCTCAACCTATCATCAATGTGTGAAATTTCCTTTCGAGGGAAGATAAATCACTATCCATGGAGATCTTGAGTCTTTCTACTACTGCAAAATTCTTGAGGCCAAGTTCTATAAGATCCCACAAATACCTAAAAATGGTGAAGGACCTACACCATCAAGCTCATTTATTGACTCATCATCCCTAGCCTCTACCTCAGCATCAAAAATTCCCATCATAAAAAATATACCTGACGTCAAAGCAGTGATCCAAGATGATGGTTGTGGAAACTAAAAACTATTAAAAGATGCCTTTGTCTTAGGAGATTTACCTATTTATCCTCAATCTCATGGGAAACCTACATCTAGCACCAAAGAACTAGAAACAATCAAGATGGTGGCTACTACCTTCACCAAGTGGGGAGAACTAAATCAAGAAGATGTCAATGAGAAAGATATCTCTAAACTTCTTTATCAAGATGAACCACCTATTCCTATTATTCCCATGGAAGATGACAACAAATTCCTATAGCTAATGCAAAGCATGGGATATAACTAGAATAGGAAACTATGGAAAAATGACAATGGTTTACTAGAACCCATCATTCCTGAGAAATGAATAAAGAATCTTGGCTTAGGTTGTACTACTAGAAAGGTCACACTTATTGGCAGAGGTATTTCTACTAAATGAGATGAAGCTTTCTCTTGGTCACCTACATCAAGTGATACAACCTTAGATGACTTTCCCCTTGATATTGTTGACCTATTTGAGAACAACACCCTCTTTATGATATCCATGACATCCTTTGTCTCAAACAATCAACCAACTGAAATACACCTAGTATACCCACAACTCATTAATATGGACCAACAAAGACCACCAATTCTAGATTTATTCAAAAATGATGAAGCAATATTAGAAATCATGGGACTTTGAGACAACTTATTATGGGAAGATCACAAAGAAATATTATACTATGGGGAGACGATTGAATCCTTTAGTCACAAAATAAATGAAATGCAACTAACATGAAGATCTTTGAGTGAAAACAACTTAGTGGCACTCTATGGTCCCAAAATAGTAAAAACAAAGGATGCATTTGATGGTGAAAACCTCTCTAAGGCACCCAAGGATGAGGGATTCAATCTCCCATTTAGTGCAATGCATTCAGAAAAGTCAGCAGTACTAGCAGAAAAGGTTACCCCAGTCAATGTGGGAACATAAGAAGCACCTAAGATCAATGTTGAATCCTTGTTGGATGAAGAATAGAACCTAGCAATGTACCTCAAAGAGAGAAGAGATAACTTTGCATGGTCATACATAGATATGCTAGGCCTTAATCCAGAAGTGGTTGTACATCACTTAGTAGTCTATCCCGATGCCAAACCAGTTAAGCAAAAATTAAGGAAGATGCAACCCCAGATAGCACTCTTGGTTAAACTAGAACTAAAAAAGCTTTTTGACATTAGAATCATCCAACCGATAGATTATCCTAAGTTGGTTTCAAACCTAGTACCATTCTCAAAATCCACTGGGGGCATTAGAAAACACACTAATTTCAGAGATCTAAACAAGGCAAGCCCAAAGGATGATTTACCTCTTCCCAACATCAATCTCATTATGGATCTAATAGATAGGCATGAAATGTTATCGCTCATGGATGGATTTTCAGGCTACAATCAAATCATAATCACCAAGGAGAATCAACATAAAATTTCCTTTACTTGTCCATGGATGTGATGCCATTTGGGTTAAAGAATGTAGGAGAAACCTATCAAAGAGCAAGTACCCTCATCTTTCACAACATGATCCACAAAATAGTTGAAGATTTTGTGGACATTATTTTGGAAAAGTCAAAGAAGAGAAGTAAACACATACAAGTCTTAGGACCTATCTTTGATAGGATTTAAGAATACAAGGTATGACTAAATCCAAAAAAGTGTGGTTGGGGTCACATCAGGGAAACTTCTTGGCTTTATTCTTTCACAAAGAGGGATAAAAATTGATCCAACAAAGGTAAAAGCTATCCTAGACATGGAACCACTACAAATATTGAAACAGATGAGAGGATTACAAGGAAGGTTGCAATTCATCATAAGGTTCATAGCCCAGCTATTAGATAATATTCATCCATTTTCACATCTTCTCCATAAAGGGATAACTTACAAGTGGGATGACAAATGTGATAAATCTTTCCAGTAGATCAAAGATTATCTACTAACACCTCTAGTGCTCATGCCACCAATGTTGAACAAGCCAATGATCCTATACATCTCAACAACACCAATAGCACTAAGAGCTATTTTAGCACAACATGATGAAAACAAAAAGGAAGAACCATATACTGCATCAACAAAACCTCGGTAGGCTATGAAATGAACTATTCACCCATTGAGAAAGCATGTCTAGTAGTAGTTTTTGCTTCACAAAAGTTTAGGCACTACATGTTGTCACATAAAATTGAGCTCATCGTGAAGATTGATCCATTAAAATATTCTTTATCCAAAGGAACCCTCACAAGATGAATGGCTAAATGGGTAATGATCTTGACAGAGTTTGACATAGAGTATGAGGAGCGCAAGGAAATCAAAGGACAAGTGATCACAAACCAACTAGCAGAAGCACCCATCTATGATGAGAACCATTTAATATCTGAGTTTCATGATGAATCAGTGTTCCTTATTAATCTCATTGCTTAGTGGAAGATGTACTTTGATGGATTGTTCACCCAACATGGATCAGGAGCAGGCATTATTTTCATCACCCCATAAGGAGATTGCATCCCAAAGTCATATAGGGTATCATTTCCATGTACCAATAACATTGTTGAATATGAAGCCTTGATCACAGGCCTTAGGATAGCAATTCAGTGGTAGATACAAGAGATGAAAGTCTATGGAGACTCACAATTGGTTATCAACCAAGTCAATGACGACTATCAAACTAAAGATGACAAGCTCACTCCTTACAAGAAGATGGTGGAGAATATCAAAGATCTTTTTATAGACATAACTTTTGAGTAGATTCCTCACATGAAAAATAGAGTGGCGGATGCCATGGAAACAATTGGATCACTATGAGACATTTCGAACAACATTCTCCAATATGAATTCTTGGTAGAATAGCTTCTTGTACCAACTTTCAAAATCCCTTAATCTGAATTCACGTGTGTCATTCTTGGTCCTGGATCCATGTGGTACCATGATATCTTTACTTACCTTAACAGAGGAATCCTTCCATTTGATATCACCCTGAACCTTAAAAAGACCTTCATTAAAAAGGCATCCTGATTCATGATCCTAGGTGATACCCTTTACTGTCGAAGCATTGAAGGGACATTACCATGATGTCTTAACTAAGAGAAAGCCTTAACTGCCTTAAAAAAAGTACATGATGGCATATGTGGGTCCCATTCTAGTGGTATGACATTAGCTAAGAAACTATTGAGGATAGGGTACTATTGGCCAACCATGGAAAAAGAAGCTCATCAATATGTGCAAAAATGCATCTAGTGTCAACAACATGGGGATTTGATTCATGCTCCAGCTCAAGAATTGCAGCCAATGATCATACCATGGCCTTTTTCACAATGGGGACTTGACCTTATAGGAAAAACCACTCCAACCTCATCCAACGACCATAAGTTTATCATAACCACCACTAAGTACTTTACTAAGTTGGTTGAAGCCATTCCTATGACCTACAAAATAGGGAAGTAGATATCCAAGTTTATCCTTAATTACCTAATTTTTCGTTATGGTGTTCCACAAACTCTCATCTCAAACAACATAACAACATTCAAGAATCAGGATGTAAAGGAGCTATTCCAAAAATTTCATATCCAACCCCTTTCTCCTTGGTCGATGGATAAGAAGCCATCTTTCCTATTGAGGTTGAGCTCCCATCATTGTGAATATCACTACAAAATCTAATAACTAAGGAAGAATATAGAGTGTCTTGATTGAATGAGCTAGAATTCCTAGATGAATGTCATCTTGATGCCTTTAATCACTTGCAAGTGTATCAAAACTGACTGAAACAAAGCTATAACAAGAGAATAAAATGTTGGTCGTTCCAGGTAGGTGATCTTGTCTTAAAGCAAAATTAGAAAAATCTTTCAGATCAAGACAGTAAAGGAAATTTTGAGCCTAATTGGTTGGGTCCTTTCGTCATCACAATAAGCTACAGATCAAGATCATACCAACTATCAACCCCTAAATTTCAGCCCTTGCAAGAGCCAACCAACAGCTTGCATCTCAAAAAAATTTATGCCTAATCATGAAGGGCGTAAATCAGAAAATAAAAAAAAATCAAAAAATGATCAAAATCCAAAAAAATGAGAAAAAAGGATTAAAAAAGTAAAGAAAAAAAGCATCCTTTAGTGAAAACCACTTCGGTGGCGCTTTGGGAAAGTACCTTGGTGAAAACCTAGCAAACAGGTGCCTTGTGTAAATAAAGCATCTCCATCTATTCTTTGGTTCTTTTGGCCCTATCATTCTTTGCATCACCATTTATCCCCCATCTGCATCCTTATCATGGCTTGTCACTGTAAGGTATCACAAACCCTTTAGCACTACTTGGCATATTCCTAAGGTCAATTTGTCCTACCTTTATCAAAGTAGGCTAACATGTCACACTGGGGGAATTTTGTTATGGATCACAATTAGAGTTCTTGTATATCTTGAGGTCATTGGACATCTTATTAGAAAACACCAAAAACATTCATAAAATCTTATCTAGAAAATCCAAAAACATTTGAAAAATCCTATATAACTAAAATAAAAAAGCATTCAAAAAATTGTAAAAGAAAAATCCAAAACATCCAAAACACGTCAAAATCCCTAAAAAGGTCAAAACATCAAAAATCCAAAAAGTGGCCCCCTTGTTGAACTACATCGTCTTTGAGCTTGAACATAGGCAAGGCCATCATTGATGTGCCCCTGAGACACCCTAGGTTAGTCCTTGAGGAGTCCATCATAATAAACTAGCATCTTTCACATGTGCATACCTTCATTTTGTAAATGGGTCGAGTCAGTCGAACTATGTGGTCTCTATGTGTATAATGTAGGCAAGGCTAATCTTTGACCACCCCCGAGGCCCCTATGATAGATATCTTAATGTCCCATTCCATGGAACTCTCGATGATGTCTATCAAAATGATTTAGAGAGAAAGGAATGGGGCATCGATCATTATCCTTTTTTTGTTGTGCTTGTGGATACTCTTGTAAAATAATCTTGGTGCATACTTGCTTAGTTGTGTGTAGGAAGGTTGTTTAGAGTATGTTGTTGACTATTGTGTATGCTTTGGTCCAATATATTCTAAGCTTCTAACTTACATTCCAATGAAGTTTCTATATTTCAAGGTGTGAACAAGAACTATTCTATCTACTTATCGATTCAAAGTCCATTACACTAGATACAATGCCAGATACAATGCCATCCTGGTTATCAATACCTTGATACATCACATCTATGTGTTATATCAAACAATAAGGAATGACGAAAAAATACCAATCCTAATGTGTGAGCATCCCATCCTGCATTTTATCCTACATTTTTCATTGCCTCGTCACCATCTCTAATAAAGTCTTGATGGATCATAGATTTGTTGGATCTTTTGAAGCAATCATCATCATTAATGGTCATTCATTCTTTATTCTTCTATCTTCTTTCTGCACTAACTTGGTATCATGACAGTCAACAAAAACATCATCAAATGCATCCACCCTACATCCACAAACCATCAACATACATGCATCTCATAATCATAATAATAAAGAATCCATCTCATGAGCATATCACATCATACATTCTACATTATCATTTGAGTTGTGATGAATAATATAGATGTGTTATTCTAAGTATCTTAAATTGTTGCATATCATAAGTATTTGCATCCATACATCCATACACATACAACACCATCATAACATGCATAGAAAATAAACAAAAAGAAATGCATCCACATCATTTGCATCCATAACATCTGCATAATCATCCAGCCATGTCATCCCATGAAAAGATCATGAAAAAGAGCATAACATTGCATCCATCCATATCATAATCATTGCATATCACATAGGAATAAATAAAATGCATCCATATCATATCCATCCATAAATTAAATAAAGTGAACACATCATAGCATGAATCATTTGTATCATATATATATCAAAAAATGTGTCATGGTACAAAATCTAAATTAGTGTATGTATATCAGTGATAAGTACAATATCCACAAGGCTATCAAAAAGGAGCCCATGAATGTATATCTATGATAAAGAATGGAAAAATAAAAAATTCTATACATCAAAAAGATAGCCCTGATGGTTACTACCATCTCTAGCCTCCCTCTTAGGTTGATCCTCTACTCGGGGATGTGCATCACTACACTGTGAAAAATCTGGTTGTCGGAGATCCACTAGAACATCTCAATGGTAATGTTGCCTGTAATAGGTAGCCTTTGTAACTGCCTCGGTATAATCATCCTGAAACTATCTGACCATGAGCTTCCACCATCATAGTCTCAATCTGTTGGCATCAGGAAACCTCCTAATCTCTCTCAGTGATCACAACATGTACTCTCTGTAGCGCTTGATCTCTCTCTGCTATAACTACAACCACCTACTTTCAAGCCTAGTCTCGCTTAGCAATAATGACCAAAATCTACTAGTGGGCCTAATCCTGCTCACTAGTCAATATCTGCACCTAGTGCTACAACTTTTGTATTATAGCATCTTGTGCATCTAGTTGTCATGGTGGTACTCCCTATTGTTGTACCTAAGGCTGAAATTATGGTTGTACTTGAGGTTATTGTCCAACTGGAGGAGCCCCTGAAACCTGTCCATCCTAGCCATGTTGGCCTTCCTATTCCCTAAATTTGGCTCCCCTACCTCTTAGTATCCCTCTAGTAGGAGAACCTATTGGATCTTTCAATTTTCTAGGTGTGACAAACCATGCATCATATGTTTGCATAGTTTGAGCTACTGGTTGTCCCTAATCATATGCCCAAAGTTGGGCCACCAACTGTCTAAAACTCTCAACGGCCTCTAGAGCTAGAATGGTTGGTCCCCATGTAGGAACCTCTCTGGTAGATCTCACAAAAATGGCCCTATACACATCATTAGGTATGTCTTGTACATCCCCAAACTGTCACGCTACCCTGTCAGGTAGGTACCTCTCAATCATCATGTACTCTCAACCCTACATATATCAGGTTTTTCTGGAAAAATATAACTATTGAATGTCATCAAACTATGGCAACATTTGTAGCCATGGGTGCCAGTAGAAAATTGTCATGTCAACAGTAACCCATCTCCAATATGGGAGCCCAATCTGTCTAGTGTACCTCAAAGTAATGGCACTTCTATATCTCCAAATAAAAAGATCATCCAGCTCCACATCTGTCATCTAAACAATCATCCAAAGCACATAAATGTACTCCCATTCCCAAATATGTAGTAGAGTCACCCTTGCACCAATCGTTCTCCTATCATAATAGACAAAATCATGCAAATCATGATATAAGGAGGCTAGCATCATAGGACCCCACACAAAAAAGTGTCCTCCTATATAGCATCTAGTTCCATGCCAAGCAACATCCTAGGTTAAATCCTCTACTATGTCTATTTGGAGCCACCAAACTAGAAATGATGGTTGCGGTGATCAATCTAAAGGCTGACACATGACCTATGTATATCTACTAGTCAATCTGTGATGTAACTAAGGCAATCTGATACATCTCCATCACCTCAAGGTATGTGTCGAATCTGACATCAGTATCATAAATCACATGATCACCATGAATGGGAAAATGGAGAATCCATCACACATCCTCTAGAGTAATTGTCGCTTCACCTATCAGAAGGTGGAACGACAAGGTCTCACTATGCCATTGCTCACACAGAGTTGTCATGATCACCAGATGTGTCCTAATCATAGGTGCATATGCAATGTACTCATACCGATCTCCCCTAGGTGCTCCTAGCACAACTTTGACAGATCACCTAATCTCTCCAATACACTGGGAATGTTCTCCCTTGACAATAATGGTGGGAAGACCTCCTACATCCATGAAGTGCACGACATCAAGAAATCCTCAAAATTTGACATTGTTTAAAAGTTTTAGCTCAGAAATCACAAAAGTGTCTATATTCAAATTTAAAATAGTGACACCCAATGCATTTAAAGTTTCAAAGCAGAACATGCATCACCAAATAAGCTTGCATCATGATTTAGCTTCTGGTCTAACCTAACCCTAGTTTCTAAATTGGAAAGTGTGTCACCAAACAAGCTTGTGTCGCCATTTAAAATTAGGAATCCTAATTTTAAATTAAGAAAAGCATTGCTATATAAATATGCATCGCTATAATTGATTTAGGAATCATTGATTTTAGTTTGGGCATCCCTATCTAGTGACACCTCCATAATCTAAACTTTAAAGCATAATAAATGCATTGAAAATTCAAATTTCAAATCACATACCTGTGGTCCTGGGCCTAGAAGCCGCTAGAACTCTCGAACTCAGTCAGACATGTTCCTAGGAAGCTCTCGACATGCCATTTCATCAAAGGGTCAAAGCTCAAATCACAAGAATTCCTTAAGGCATGAATGCACAAATGAATTGAAAATGACCATTCTTGTCCTATTTAAGCTAGAAAATTTGGGTTTTTTTCCCTAATTTAACCTTAAAGATGGGGTTTATTATCATTTTCACCAATTTTTCCAATCTAGACCCAATTTTGCGTCATTTTTTGCATTTTGGAATTACTCTTGCATCCTAGAGCCTTTTTGGACCCTTAGGGCAGCTTTTGATCCTTTATCGAGAAATCAACCCAAAATTCAAAATTTATGCCTGATTTCTTGAGGGGGTAGGGAGTCAGCTTTATCCTTCCATTGGGGGCATCTAAAAAATCAGAATTTTTTTATTTTTTGATTTAAGCAGTAGTTTTGATCCAAAAGAGCATCATTCTTTGAACCGAAGTAGTAGGTACCTCACTTCGAAGAGGGGAAAAATGTCCTAATCAATATCATACATTTGAAACAGATTTACTAACATCATTTCCTCTTTAAGCCATCCTCTTTTTTCTTAATTGATATAATTATCCTACTTATTAATTAATCGCATTATTTTCATCTATTAGCCTAATTAATTTAATTAGGTTAATTTATCTCTTTTTGCACTAACACTTCATCTAATTAAATAAAATAAATCAAAATATTTAATTTAATTCCCTAAGTCATCTTATTTAATTAAATAACCCTAAGTTATTTAATTAGATATCACTTCCTTCTCTCCCCCATTTTTTAAATCATCTAATTTAATAGATATCACTTAATTCTTCTAATCCCTTAATTGCATAAATTAAATCTTGTTTAATTAGCAATTAAACTAATTTTCCTCTAGGCAAAGGGAATATTCCCATGGAATATTACTTATCCCCTTTTTGCACAATTAAAAATTTCTTTTAATTTGTAAATTTCCTTTTTCCTCACCTAAAGGAATATTCCAAGGAATATTCTCTCTCCTCCAATCAACTCACTTGGCTTCTTGAACAAGCTAAACCTTTAACCTTTTGAGAAAGTTACCTTTGACTTGTGTGAGCAGGTCAAAAGTGTGAGCCTTTGATTAAATCTTATCATGCATTCTCATCCATTAATGAGAATCCATGATCCATGCCTCTCATCCCCTTCAAATTGAACCATTGATTAAGCTTTTTGATCTCAACCATTCATTATGTTGGTTTTTTTTTACAATGTAACCAGGTTGGTCTTCTAATCTAGCTATGGAATTGCCAATTCCAATTAAGGGCAGCTCAAAGGACCTAGACCAACTAATGAGGACTTTAAACAAGCCTCCTACACTTCAGGCTTTGCAAGACCCAGGAGGGTAATCCCTTAATGTGTTTACAACCTCTGCACCATTATTATAAACAACATTAACAATAATAGATTAATCTCACCTAATAGCTCAACATGATAGGATAATATCAAATAGAATTGGCTATTCATCGATACTATCAACTATTTGGAGCACGAGATAATTACTACACAATCCATAGTATAAGATAGTCATTGATTTGCAATTTGTAGCAAGCTCTAGGTAAAGACAAACAAATACTGAATCCTACGGATAATTACAACTTAGATCAGTGCCATTTATCTATTGCAGAAGTCAAATTCATAAGCATCTAGAGGTTTATGACAGATTTAATACATAACATATAAGATCCATGACAATATTGCATTACAAATTTATCAGTATGCATTCTAACCCAATACTACCTATCAAATCCTTATACAGAACATATCTGCCTATAATCCCATTCAAGCATTTTAATTAATTCCTTGAATTAAAGCTAAAATAAGGATCACACACACCACAATAGTGAGATGAATGAAACAACCCTTAGTCATCTTATTCAAAATACAAATATACATGTATAGTGGAGAGACATGAGTTTGAATTTAGCATTTCAACTCAAATGCTAGTACTATTATACAACATTAAATCCCCATGAACTCAAAACCTATTATAGAATGACTCAAAACCTAAATTTCATTTCTCTCTAAAACCATCCGACTTTACAATTTTCTTTGCAACTTCACCTAGACTCGACAAAAATTATCTAACTTGCTAACCCATACTTCTGGCCTTGAAATCCTTCTTATAGAAAATGAAGGAGCAAACAAGCATCCAGCCAAAAAGTACACATGTCACCAGCCAATTGGCACATCTGGTGATATTCCAAAAAATTGTTACAACAACCATCACCCTAGAGAATATTCTTGTTCATCATGTTAGCTGAGAAAAGTTGATGCAATAACAAAAAACCACAAGAAACCCACACCGAGAATGCCATCAATGCAAAACTGGAGCCGTTGTAACTGCAGCATTTGATTTACCACCTATTAGTATTTCATTCTTTTATTCTTCCTTAGTCAAATATTTAGCTACCCATTTTTGGTATTCTTCATCAGTCAGCCAGTCAAAATTAGTTACCTCATTCACCTTGGCATTATAAGGTGTGTACTTTATCGCTACCTGATTTGCATCCCTTTCAGAAGATTCAAAAAATGAGTTGGTGCTAATAATCTTATCCATATAGCTCACCAACAAATCATAATCTAAATCATCACAAATTAATTTAATCTGATCATTGATGACCTCACTTGCTTGATTCGGCCATTGTTGGAGTAACCTGATTTTCCCCCGCTCATCAATTATATTAGGTAACAATGTATTACCCCATTCATTGAAATTATTCACCAACTCCCTAATCTTCCTACTCAAGTGATATGGTAGGGTCTGAAAACCATGCAATGACTTAACTAATACTTGACTAGGCTTTAATGATTAGGGTCTATTATTTGTGTCAAACCTTGAGGCCTTATACATGACATCCAAATCACCGGCGCTAGGGATCTAATTTTCAATCAATGGTATCACTACCTCCTGATCCCTATCAATATTCTTTATTGCATCTAACATCAAATATTATAAAGAATGTATAGATAGCAACTTATTATCAACCTTTTTATTTAAATGCCTCAAGACAGTAGTAACAATCTCTTTTTTCCTTAAGAAATATCCCTCCTCATTTACCCTCAAAGATGCCTGTAATTCATCAATTCTTTGCATGAGTTGATTTTGTATAGGATCCATAGAGCATTATGTTTCTTCATAATTTTTTTCTAAAGGAGGGGTGAGGGAAAGGTTCTAACTAGGAGACCCTGGTGTGGAAACAATTGGAGAAGTAGGAGGCATTGACCCTACTGTGGAAGGTAATGTACTGGTCCCCAAAGCACTAGATGTCTCTCCAATCTGTTTATACTTAAATCTTTCCACCTTAGTCTTCAACTCAACATTCTTCTACTACATCTTGTTGTATTCGTCAATCAAGAAGTTATAATTCTCCATTAGGCTCTTCTTTTCAGCCTCCTCCCTTTCAGTAGTCTTTTGAGCCAATTTGGCCACATTCATAGTAAAATTATTAGCCTCAGTGGTTGAGTTCTCTGAAGCTCTCTTTATTATTAATCCCCCTCTGAAATTTGGATTAATATTTGTAACATTTGGCTTTCTTCCTTGAGGGGCCAATGCCCAAATTTCCAAAGTTTCATATTCCTCACTAAAGGCAGAATCTTGCAATGATGCCTTGACTTCCTCTTCAAAGTCTTGCAAAGGATGCTTGGACTTTAAAATAGCATTAAATGCTACAACATCTGTAATGTCCCATTCAGGAAGAATCAATACACTAGCTTGAATCACCAGTCTTTTTCCTTCTTTAGGAGTGATGTTCTTAAATTCTTCCATTAATTCAACTTTTACTTCCTCATCATTCTCCTGGTCTGACCTGTCAGGTCTTAGTTCTCTTCTCTTCTTACATTTATCTTGATACTCTTCAAATTTCATCCTCCATAACAATTACAAGAATACAAATTTTTTTACAAATGTATTGTCATCTAGAAACTCCTTACATGCTTCAATTCTTGCATCTTCTACACTTTTGTCTTTCATATCTAAATTAGATAAACCCAATTCAGCTGGCCTAGGAGGGGAAGGCATAACAACCTGCATGTCCTAATTAATAACAATAATTTCATCCATCAGATCCTCCTATGGTTGATCGATCCTTTGTCTTTTAGGGCTTGGCTTGAATGATGGTGATGAGGGACTATCTTCTGGTGATGGTTCTAAATCAATGATTTTAATTGCCCTAGACACTTTGAATTTTGGACCTAGTTGTGAAGGCAACTTCATTATTTTCTTTCCTTTTTTGTCCACTTCTTCTTCATCACTACTATCATCATTTTTTCTCTTATAAATAGGGCACCTTTCTATAGGTTGGTACGTTGGTCTTGTTTGAATTGGTTGGGCACCTTATTCTTGTACATCTAGACTCAATTCTAAATTTACCTTTTTTGTTCTCAAAGTGCCCATGATCTCTTTGAAGTTCTCAATTAGAAAATCAATTTTCTTATGGTATGGACTGAACTCCAATAATGGATCATACTTTGGATCCATTTTGTGCACAATATCTAATAGCTTATCATAAGCTATCCATTTTTCCTTGTTCAACTCCTACCTATTTAGATCAAATTCATTTCTAATCAAATCCTTAGGAAAGTTGAATTCATGTAAAAACTTTCCAACCTTTATTCTTTGTTTGAAAAGAGCAAAGAAACCCTCAGGATCATGTTGTTGCTTTGAACCACACCTCAAATGGCAATCATCAAATAATTTCTCAAAATGCACCCAGCCTCCTTTTGAAAAGGCAAAGTCAGAAACCACTGTATAATATGGGAAAAATGTTCCCTTACCCCTCCTAGTGAGGTTGTCCTCATGGATACAACCTATTTGCCACATAACTTCTGCAAACCCAACTCTTGGTGGCACATTGTATGGCAATATATGGGGGGTTCTTTGAAAACCGTATACTCTCAAAACAGTGTTGACTGGGTATAGGATAATGTCACTCTAGTTATGGAAAACTTTCAATTATGGCTTCCTCCCCTTTGGCTTGAGGAAATCATGTAATTCCTTAGGGATCCTAGGTACATTCACCATCAATCTAGCCCTCAATCTAGAAGCAAAGCAATTATCAAATTGCACATAACTGGTGCTTTCCTTATTACAAGATAAATTTGCAGCCCATAATTGTCCTGGCAATCTTTCTCCATCAATCGATTGCCTTAATTTCATCTTTTTAGAAAATAAATCAGTATTTTTGAACAAGACCATATGCATCAACATAGAATACCAAAATAATTGAGTGTCAGTATCTTTTTTCTGCAATTTTGACAGCCCTTCATGTATCCTCTCAGCCAAGAAAGGGGAAAAGCCATATGTCATAGAGAAGTTAGGGTGTTGTATTTGTACTCCCATGAACATGTATGCAATGGGAATCACTGCACCAGGACTGAAACCCAAAATCTGACACGATGAATAGAAAGTGGCCAAGAAATGATTTGCAAAACAATTTAATATAAAAGGTTCTTGGTCACTAGGGCTGATATGAAATATTGAACCCCCTGCCCTAGCCAGATGAGGTGGAAGAAACTTAGCTCTAAAAAGAGATTTCAACTTTGCATATTCTTGCTTCATTTCCTCAAGGTTGATAGGAACCAAGTCTTCACTAGGTTCACTCAAGTCAAAAATCTGTTGAACTTCTTCTCTGTTAATACTCAACTGAACCCATCCATCATTATCTTTGATTACCTGTGTGATAGGGTCATTTCTTGCAGCTACTTCCCTAAGCAGGTCTACATCAGGGAACGCATTTGGTACCACCAACTTCCCCATATCATACATCTAGCCATTTGAAAAGGGGTGAGTCAAATTCCTCTGTCCATACCATAATCTGAACATTTCCAAACTTGTGAGGGGAACCCTAGCATCGGCAATGTTGGAGAAATTATACACTAACCCCTCCCCCAGGATTTTCCCTCACATCAGAACCAATCCCTTCTTTCTATCATTTGTTGACAAGGGCAATTGATCTAGGAAATCATCATAGAAGTTTCTTCTTAAATAGTCAATTTGGCCAGAATGTTGCTTGG
>VDFB02373997.1:0-27018 GCA_007258455.2 Sequoia sempervirens | reverse complement strand
TGCATTGATTTGTGAAAACCAAAAAAAAAAACGCTCCCCTCATTATAACAACATTTTAGGTAGACACTCAATTACAACATTTAGGCCGTAGTAGAAGTGAAATTTCAAATAAGAGTGTTCCTAACCCTAGCTTTTCCCACGTATCCCTTATGTTTTAGGATTCCTTAACTAAAGGAATGAAGCATATATTCCCTCCATTTTTTTAAAAAGAGCCTATTAATTAGGATAAGAGTCTAGGTAAATAAAAGATTAATACATGATGAGAACTACCCTATTTTCTTTGAGAGAGAGAATCTCCCTTTTATTTTAGTTTTCCTTTGGAGTAAAATAAAATATATAGAAAATAATGTTTTAGGTTGAAAGTAATAATTATTATTACTTTAAATTATTTATAATAGATTTTAATTATGTAAATAGAAAATATGTATTATATTTATGTATATACAAATGAGTAATTAAACAAATAAATAAATAAGTATTTGATTATTATTGCGCAAAACTAACCTTAAAATATTAAAACAATTATACATGTTTATTCTATTATTTGTGTGGAAGTTTAAGGGATATGTCTTTTCATTGTAAATAAGCAAACCCTCTTAATATTAGTAATTACTTGTATTTCATGTAAGTGAAGTGATGCAATACTCATGCTAGTTAAACTATAATTGTCGAAGTTCTCGATGGCACACTAGTAAAGTCTTCTTGGCCCAATTTTCTATGAGTTAATCAACAAATTTACACTGATTTGTGAGCACCAATGGTTGTGCTAGATGATTAATGTTATAGTTGAAACATATAAATGTGGGTTTGTTGTTATTCTGAGAGGGATCTATTAAGGAGAATATTATTGCTAATGATAATATAATTGGTAATGTTTGTGTTTAGTGTTGAACTATGATTGCTCTGAACATTAATTAGCTTAATGCCGAAAAAATAAAAAAATTTGGTTGTTTTAGTGAAAATTATTGGCATGCCATAAAAACATATCCTAATGGAAGTTGGAACCCAAACTTAATTTACCTCAATCGAATAGTTGTGTGGACCAATGGTCAAGGTTGCGAGTGAGACCAACTCGATACTACATAGCAGACCATAACTTTTACGCTTGTGTTAAGCATTGGTTGCATGAGGTGTGCAACTCATATCATCTTAGTATTATGCCTCAATCTCACTTGGAGTTGTTTTAGCTTAATTATTGGTTTTAAAAAAAAAAATTGTTGCATTTTCTAGTGAATTTTTTTTGCGCATGACAACTCACCATGCATAGCATGCACAACTTGCTAACCTGCGACTGATCTTTACACCATTTCATTCATTATTCCTCGCTTTAGGATGGAGAAAATTTACAAAGAGACCATAGGATCTCGAACTTACAATTTTTCGTCTCCGCTTTGTTTCCACCTCTTTCACGCCCTTCTTGCATTTACCCTTCTTTGGTCTATTCCCAAATCGATTAAAATCATGAAACAGCTTGTGTAACTCAATATGCTTAACCCCAAAGGACAATTAAACAATAATTACTGCCCAATTTTTTTTTTTAAAAAAAGTAAAACTAACATGCATTAGATGCACAAAAAGTTATGACATGAAAATTCATTTAACAAATCCAATATCATTTGCGTCCCTTGGGGTACACGAGGATACATTACGAGACTTAAAGCCATACATCAATGATAAAGAATGAAAGCCAAATCTAATCCATGACAAAGCATACATATAAAACCATCAATAAGAACCATTCACTTAAATAGATACAATACTTGAATAACATCTGATATGGAATCCATATCCACACAAAGTTACCGATGATAAAATATTACATCACATCCTTTTCATTACTTTACATTGTTCAAGTCTTACAATGATACAAACATGTTTCCCAATATGGGCAGGAACCACATGACAGAATAGAATGGTACAACTCTGGCGTTGCCGCAACAGCACCAATCCCCACCTCTCGATCCTTGATTGGGGACCCAATGGGGTGCTTAGCACGTTCCACCCGACCACGTGGGTCCGAAGACCCACCCCCCGTGCTAAGGAGCTGACAAGAAGAGACCTCAACCAAGAACATCCAACAGGGAACCACAAGACTTAACGCCAAACAAAGGTATCACAAAACAAGGATTACAATGACATAATCAACAACATTCATAAATCATTTTCACAAGAATTTGAAACAACATAAAGATTACAATATCCAGAGGCGACAAGAAACAAGAACAAGGGTGTCTAGTGGAGAGTGTCATCGCATAGCTCTCACGGGATTCTCCTGGCCCTTCCTCCAACTCGGGAGGCCGCAGCATTCATCTTTATGGGTCTCCCTCGCCCTTCCTCCTAACTCCAGGCCAAGCACCATAGGGTAGCTGATGCGGAGCCGATAATCTCTCATGAAGACGAGACTACGACTTTGCCGACCACGGCCTTCTCAGTCTATCACTAGTCTATGGTAGCCCTAATGCATAGACGAGGAAATCCAGTTTTAATTATCTTGTGTGTTTTACTACCCATCCCCCTAAATTCTATTGTTTAGGTTATCACTTGTTTAATTACTCTTTCGTGGGTTATCCTGAGCCCTTCCTCATCCTGAGGCGCCGGCGCCCACGAAGAGCCACTCTCCCTATGACCCCTAACATATCTCAAAACAGGCAAGGGTTGTACCGTAACCGATAAACAAATAATCTCAAGACCAAACTACGTGAGGCATTAACCATCTCGCTATAAACACTTAATCAATGTCTCAACAATTCATGTACAACCCTTTTAAAATCATAATATCAAAACACTTGCCACATCAAGGGCTCATAAAAAGAGAACATCAATTGACAATAAACTCAAGCCTCTGGAAGCCAAAAGAATGGTAATCCACAAATGAGGGTAAAAAGAAGCAAATATGGTTTCAACACGAAAACTTAACATTTGAAAATCTCTTCAACCAAAATGACTCAAACGGGAGACAAAATAATAAGGAGCCATCATAATCATCCTTTAACTCAACACGAACACGATGAACCAAAACACCTCCAAACCAAACAACTCAACCAACAATGGAACATAAGACTTTAAGATGGGCTAACGAAATAACCATTTCATGTTTTCAATAAATCAACAATTTCAAGGTAACATACATCACTATGTGCTAACCTCCATTCAATTTACTATAATTGTATTAATATTTCCACAATGGAATATTTCTTGATTTACACAAATTCATAAATACAATACAAAGAGGGTAGAAATCCCTTACTGATTACTACAATTACATTCATGTAATTCCCCATAAACATATTTATATATATACAAAATAACAATTCATTTATAATTAACTATTATTTATTTACTTTCTTACTTATTTAAATTACATATAATATATATATATAACTATCTTTCAATTAGAATTCTTAAAAAAAAAACTAACATTCTTACTTATCTCTAATTTGAAGAAGATTTCCTAACAAAAGTAATCAGACAAAAATCTATCTTAAGGTTGAAATGTTATTAGCTAATCCACTTTTCTTTAATTTTAAACCCTTCCTTATTTAAAGTCCCATCTTAAAAGAATCAAGGGAATGTGACTTATCCAATTTCCTCTTTTACAAGGCTTCCTAATGGTTTACTTATATTGCAACCAAACCTACCAACCATATTTATAAAACCCCATACATTGTCAATCTAAATATAATGATAACTAAATATTTGAGTTTCATGGGAAACAATTATAATTAATTATCTAATTCAACATTGCTCAACATATTGTCCATTTTCACTTAACTATCCAATCTAGATCCTCTAATTAGAGACTACCAAAACCCATCCAATAACTATTATCCCTCTCCCCTTCTTTTACTCCATATCTTCATTATCCTAAAGAATGCATTTGTTTTAATATCTATATACCAATATACACATGTAATATTCAAAGACTTCAACCTAATAACAATTATATAAATATATAATTATATAGATATATCAAATATTTACTTAATCATTAATTATCATGAACAATAGACATTTCCCAACTTAATATAATCCTATTTGTTTTATTACTTCTAAATATTTGAAAATAATTCAAATAACCCCATAATTCGAGAGCAATCATAATGACTAACCCCATAGTTCAAGCACCATAACACAATCATACTTAAAGTAATCCACCAGGTAACAATTAGATGAATTTGTGCCACAGCCAACCAAATCAATTCTTCCAATGACGCCATGGGGAAAAATGGCCACTTTCTTGCAAAAGAATGGATAAAGCTAGGTTATTTAAATCTTAGACTTCCTATTCAAGCGCAAGACAAAGTTGACAATAAAAAAAAATAGAGAGATTATTTTAACCTCTACAACGTTCTATTTTCAAGTACTGCAGAAGTATCAGGTTGCCAACAGAATTAAGAAGGTTCTTTGCACCCCTACAGTCTTCTATGTTTCGAGTGCTGCATTTGCGGGAGCTTCTAACGAAACAGGGAGGTTATTTAAAATTTCCTACGCCCTTGCAAAACCAAAGGTTACAGTTGTGATAGGTTGCCAATGGTTTCATTGATGCGATTTAATTCTGTACAATGCCTCAACTCTAAATGCTGTAACTGTCGCAGGTTGCCAAGTATATTAGAAAGTGAATATTGGGATTTGGAAATGTCGCCATCTACCAGCATTATTATTTCATAATTTATGTTTCCTAGTTAGTTTTTCTCATGGTTCATGCCAATTACAAATGATTCTCTATTCTTTAATTTCTCCTTAAAGTTTATCTTTTTTTCTTGTGCTTGACTATGTCATTATAACAAGGAATTCTTTCAGATGGTAAATTAGTAGCAGTGAAGCAACTGTCATCTGAATCTACGCAAGGAAAGTGCGAGTTTATAAATGAAGTAGCTGTAATATCTGCAGTGCAACATAGAAACCTTGTTAAATTGCATGGATGCTTTGTAGAAGGAGAACATCGTATTTTGGTCTACGAATGTCTGGAAAACAACAGTCTTGCACAAGTTTTATTTGGTAACAATATATGGCCACCCTAGCTTCCTTGATTTGTAAGCATTATTTTGTATTCATTCACAACATAGAAATGAAAAATTGCAGGCAATAGAAGATCTGACATCCACTTGGACTGGCCTACTCAGCACAACATCTGCATTGGAACTGCACGTGGGCTTGCTTACCTCCATGAGGAATCTAGTGTCCGAATAGTGCATCGAGACATCAAAGCTAGTAACATCCTGTTGGATAACTCTTTGAACTCTAAGATTGCAGATTTTGGGATGGCTAAGCTATTTGATGAAACCAAAACTCATATTAGTACCAGAGTTGTTGGCACGATGAAAGATCACCTTAACTATTAGATTTCAGTTTTCTAAAACCTATCAGAGATGAAGCCCACAAGTCTAAAGGGAAAGAGAGAGGTGAGATGACGTAGCCCCTAAATCTAGCAATTTCCAAGCATGACAAGATAGCGAACTCATTCCAAATCTCCAAAGGGTTCCAAACAAACTGCACATAATGAACCCACAGTGTAGTTCAACATCATAGCTAGCCTAACTATAGTGAATCACAGCGACATAAATGAAACAAAACCTACAGATTAGATTTCGGTGGTTCTTTCGAGCAAGACCAATCAAACATAGCAAGATTCTACAGCTAGAAAAACAAATCTCCAAACGCTATGACAGCTATCCAAAACAAAGCAAGAGAAAACAGAAGGCTTATTGATCTTCATCTTAGTATATGCGACCGAAAAGATATAAGGAATCACACAAACCGACCAAAAGAGGCCTTAAGCTTAGACCGGTGAAGAAAGGAGATCTCAGGTCAGTGGGACTATGAGATGCTCTTATGATCCTGAATCCTTCTAAAGTGATTCTTTGTCCAGAAGCATGAAAGAAGTGATAAGGGGGACATTACGCCACTGGCACAAGACCATTAGGATTAAGATGTGGAGGTGAGTCTATTGGCTTAACAATAAAAAGACTCGCCTACGGAGTATGCTATACCCTAGAATTTCAAGTGATAGACAATCAACAATATCAAACAATTCGAAGACTCGTCTACAGACTATCATTCATTGTTCTTATCATACAAAGAATTAAATATTGAATTAAAACCTTCAAAAGAACGTGCTAAGATAAAGGAGGTTTCCATACCCATCTCTAGGTGTTGAAGAACAGGTCTGGGAATGCCGAACCAGGTGGAGTGCCTCACACGGGTTTCATGGTGCATTTGTGGTGTTCGCTCTCGTAACATCAACCCCTGTCCAATATTTCAAAAAAATGTTCCCCGTCGTCTACCGAGGAAGACCTTTCTTCTCCCTTAGAATTCTTTTCCCTATACCATGCAAATGAGATAGCTCCTCCACAAAAGATTGCGGTAGAGATAATACTCTGTCTCAAAATTTTCTCTGGAAGACCTAATAGATCCCGCTCCTGCCTTGCAAGAAGATCCCCCCCTTGGCTTGGCGAAAGCAACCCCCTTATGCATGCTCTGCATGCCGACTTTTTCCATCTTTTCTAACTGCTTTTAACAACTACTTTTTTTTTTTTTGGTTTTAATTTTAAATTACTTTCTTAAAATAATTATCTTCTTCCATATCTTTCTATTTTCGTTTGTTCTTAAATTGGTTCAAAATCTTATCTTCAAGATCACAACCACATTGCTTTATCTTATTTATATATTTATCCTCACATAATTAATAATTTATCAATCGTTATTAATTACCCTAAAAACCATACTATTTATAAAACAACTTAATTTTAATTATTAAATAATAAACTTTATTCTTTATATTTCATAATTTAATTTATTTTAAATCTCTTGATTGAAATAACTATCCTATCTCCATTTAATTTGTTCACTTACCATTATATCATTTTCATCTTTAAATAATTAACTTTCAATGATGACACACTTATCACTTATTATTAAATCTAATTCTTTATTTAATTCCAAATAAATCGAGTGATCTTATAATTAAATCAATTTGATTAAATCAAATCTAACCATAATGTTAGTGTTATCACATACCTCAAAATCAAATTAAATAATAAAATCACAAAATCATCATGACCTTAGCAATGGACCATCCAGAATTAAAACCACTTTTTAACAATGAAGACAACACGACCACCCAACAAACTACCTACTAGAATTCCAAGAACAACTGAAATGGAGGGGCACTACAGCTTTCATGTTGGAAGCAGCTGTTAAAAACTGTCCATGCATGAAACGGTTCGCATGCTTGAAGCAACTGTTACTTTACGTTTTGCATTGCTTTTCTACATTCAAAATTTCTACTACCAGGTGGACGACAATTTTTACCTGCCAGCCTCTTCACTCCATCACTTCCAGTTACACGTCAAGTTTTACCTAAATCATTTTTCTTTACATAGGTTTTTTCCATCCCCAAGTAGACTCAGAGAATGCCTCTAGTGTAATTATACTTTTATTATTAACAAATGCAGCCATGGGGAAGCAACCTTAAGAGTAGCCTTGTACTCAAGCATAACTTGAAACTATGATCCGGTATTTGATATTTTTGATAAAAGTTAGAAAGACATCATGGTGTAAAAAACCTTTAGATTTCTCACCAACCCAATTTGTAAAAATAGAGTTACGGATGACGCAATTAGACTATTTTACTAGTTAGACACTCAAGAAGATTGAGAACAAAATGAAGTACAACTACAAAAAAACCTAAATGACAATGATTCAACAATGGGTGTACCGCCTAACCAATTTCTTAGATTACACAATAGATACCAAGTTACATTCCATAAAACAATCAAACAATCAAACATTTGTTCACAAATATAATAAATCAATCAAACGTTTATTTTTCAGAGAGAGAAATCAATCTAAATAATTGTAACCTAGGTAAAGGAAAAATGTAATGTCCCTCTCAAAGAATGATCATTTCCTGCTGACTGCTGGCCTATTCCAAGAGACCCAGCTATGCGATGGTGAAATTAGGGTTTCCTCCTTTGAGGAGGTTGTTGCTTGAAGTTTGGAAATTGGATTGCGGATTCTTTCTGGGTTTTCAGAGAGCTTCGCAGTGGTATGGTCAGTTTGGTGTTTCGAGTAACTTCATGAATTTACTATTTTTAGTGAATTCTATTTTGGTAGTGATGCTTGGGGTCTTGCCTCTGCCTGGTCTTCCTCTTCAAGCTTGTTTCAAATTGCACTTCAGTTTTGGCCTTGGGCGCATTATTCTTGGAGAGATAAGTATTTTCCTTATAATATTATATTTTAATATTATATGATCCTTTTGCATAGCAAGCACAACTTAAGTTGTTTTAAAAAGAGGGACTTAAAGGGTCTAGGCGCCATGGAGGAATAAGTTATATTTTATAAAGTCAAATATTAAGCTTTTGAAAAAGGACGCCTATATGAAGGTTTGACTTTATTTTAAAATGTGAAATAAGCAAAAGTGAAAATGGACGCCATCTTTTGGAGGGAAAAGGTGAATTTGAAATTAGGGTTTTGGGCGCCCTCTGGAAGCTTCTAGATGTTTCTCTCTCGTCTATATAATCAGGCCTCAGCTCTTCATTTGGGATCTTTTGTCTACTACACCGTTATGTTGCTGGATTGTATTCAGGGACTCGCTTCGAGGAAAGCACACCTCCTAGCATTGGCTCATCTTCTTGCTTGAAAGATAGCAACTAGTTGAGAGGTTAGCTTGTAATTGGGTTGTTTTGGCATTGTAGTTGAGTTACTTGCATTTAGTTGATGTTATTCAAGCATTTTGTCATGTTTCAGTGTTGCTGATGTTGCATAGCTGTAGGCTGTTATCATTCATAAATCAAAAATACAAAAAGATATCGTTTTGGGTATTCAATATATCATCTTTCCTCATTGGGGCGACCCACCTTGCAAAGTTACAGATTTTATTTTGCTGTTTTGGATTTTATCTAGCAAGTTCGCCCTTTTAAGAGGGCCGTACCATTCTGTCTCAGCCTTGGGATGTGTGCAGAAAGTTTTAATGATGTTTGGTGAGGTTTAGAGGTCTTGTTTTGGGCGCCTTTGTGTCTAGAGCAATCTGCATTTGATATTTTGTCAATTGAGCATGTATTGAGTGAGATATGAGCTATTGAGTGAGGATTGGTTTGCAGATTTCACCCATTTGATGTGCAGGTCTGATAAATCAGAACTGAGAGAATCGTCTCTTGGTTAGTGCATAAGCATTGAAAGTTGTATTCTGCCATTGGAAACATTCTACACATTTGCAGCAGTGAAATATTTAGAAATACTCATGATTTAAGTGATCTTTCTGATATCTTGTAAGCTGTTAGTAGTACTATCAGCACTTCATCTTTATCTTGCAATTTGAGTTATTGTACATTCCCACTGAATAAGTGGAAGAGGCTGGCTTGCCGCCTATTTACTTGTTTGCATTGTAATTCCCTAAGTCTCCGCCATATGGTCGCCTCTTATCCATCATGGACTGAGTAGCACATACTTGGTGTTGAGCTAATTTTCTGTATTGCATTAGATAGGGATCCTCTGACCGTATGCTCGCCGTTCGCTGACGCATCACTTGGTTAGAGTTCTTGTTCAGCATTTCCTTTTGAGATCCTCTGACCAATGCTCACACCTTGCCCACATCGGGATCCTGGTGTACATTCCGTTAGAGTTACTTTTCCGTGATCACAGTGATTCAGTTGTCAGATGAGTGACAGTGGTTGCAGATACTACACCAGAGGTCAGGCTAGAAGACAACAGATACAGCTTCCGCCAGTGCCAGAAGCAGATACCTTTTCAGAGGCTTTGAGGGAAATAGAAACAGCAGTGGATAAGGGTAAAACAGTTGAGAATATGTCAGACAATCTCAGGCAGACCATGGAAGAGAAGGAAGCAAGGATGGAGAAGAAGTTTGATGGAATGATTGAATTGATGTCTAGATTACTTGCTCGAATGGACCAGCAAACTCCTCAGAACCTTGTTCCTAATCAAAACAATGCTACAGGAGAAAGCAGTGGAGTCAATGGGAACAATGGAAACCATGGGAACAATGGTAATGGAGGCAGCAGAACTATTGGACAGCATGATGCCATCTCTAGCAGATCAGCCTCTAGACCGCTCTTCCCTACATTCACTCCAAGGGAAGAACAGCAAGTTGAAGCTACCGTTCCTTTGGTAGACGATGCTAGGCAAGCCTACATGGAGTACTCCACCCTACCACCTGATCTTAGGGACCAATGGTCCTTTGATCAATTCTTGAATCAGAGAAACAGAAGACACGGAGGAAGAGTTGATAACCGAGCTTCTATGGCTCCTAGAACTGATTTTCATCAAGCCTTAGGGAAGGTAACATTGGCTCACTTCGATGGAAGTGATAAGTGTTCGGCAAGATCGTGGGTTCAGAAGTTAGATAACTACCTTTCACTTCGTCCCATGCCAGAAGAAGATGCCATCAAGTTTGCAACACTTCATTTAGAGGGAGCTGCCCATGAATGGTGGTACCATGGTTTGGTCACACTTGGCCATAACCTTATCCGAACCTATGGAGAATTCACCAACAAGCTGATTGAAAGGTTCGATACTAAAGATCCTAAAGTAAGATTTCGTGAGCTTGCACAACTGAAGCAGCATGGCTCCTTGGATTCTTACATTGCTGATTTCCATAGGCTTTCTGTGATGGTGCCCAACATCACCGAAAGAAGATTGGTTGTGTTGTTTTCTGAAGGTTTGGTTGAACCCTTGAAAGGGTGGGTTAAAGCTTTCGATCCACCAAGTCTTGATGAGGCAATCAAGAAGGCTCGCAGTATGGAGTTATCAGCCCCTAGGCCTAAATTTCTGCCTAAGCCTTTTGGCCATAAGAAGGATAAGGATAAGAGACATTCTTCTAATCAGCACAAGAAGTTCCCACCTAAGTTGACTGAAGAGCAACGTGAACAGCTCAGAAAGGAGGGCAAGTGTTACACATGTCTAGAGCCTTGGACTAAAGGCCATAGATGTCCTGGAAGAGGGCGTTATAATCAAATGGGGACTTATTCTGATTATGAATCAGCATCTGATATGTCTGATCAGCAGTCTTATTTTGGGGACAGCGAAGATGAAAGAGCTACAAAAGAGTCTGATCATGAGCAAGGAGTTGGGGGCCCTATTGCCCAACTCTCTAGTTTCCAAAAGAACGAATCTTTCAAGGTTCGTGGTGGAGTTGGAGGTCATCGTATTGTTGCATTAATTGATACTGGTGCAACGCATAACTTCATTGATGAAGGTGTGGTTGCCAAGAGAGGTCTCAAAACTGAAGAATTTGAAGGCTTCAAAGTCATGGTGGCTGATGGGTTTCACATTTCCTGCACACGAAGAGTTCCTAACATGTCCTTGCAGTTGGGAAACTATGAAGTCAAAGATGACTTCTATGTGGTTACTATTGGTGACACAGATGCAGTTTTGGGCATACAATGGTTACGTTCACTTGGTGAAATCTCTCTCAATCTACAAACAATGGAGCTCAAGTTCCAATCTGATGGCAAGAGGGTAGTGTTGAGAGGAATGTCCAATGGTGGTCCTCGTATAGTTTCATTCAAAAGGATGGAGAGGCTGATTAGACATGATCAAGTGGAGTGGGCTGCGGAATGCATGGTTCTTCCTGCTAGTCCAGTTGAGACAAAGAGAGAATACCCTCCAGATATTCAGTCTATACTCACCAAAAGGAGTAAGGTGTTTGCTGATCTACCACCTGGGCCACCACCAGAAAGAGGTGCTGAGCATGTTATTGAACTTAAAGAAGGGGCCAAACCAGTCATCACAACACCATATAGATATCCTAAGAAGCAGAAGGATGAAATTGAGAAGAACATAAGAGAACTTCTGGAGATGGGTTTCATTTGCCCTAGCAAGAGTCCTTTTGCTTCAGCTGTAGTTCTTGTGAAGAAGAAGGACGGCACCATCCGCATGTGCGTGGATTATCGTGCCTTGAATCAAAGCACAATAAAAAATCGGTATCCTATTCCTCGGATAGATGAGCTCATTGATGAGCTACATGGTGCTAAATTCTTCTCCAAAATTGATTTGAGATCGGGTTACTATCAAATCCGGATGAGGGGCTCAGATGTTGAGAAGACGGCGTTCAGATGCCACTATGGTCATTTTGAGTTCCTAGTCATGCCCTTTGGCTTGACTAATGCTCCAGCCACTTTCCAGTCTTGCATGAACAGAGTCTTCCAGAAGCAGTTGAGGAAATTTGTGTTAATTTTCTTTGATGATATTCTCATCTTCAGCAAGACGTGGGAAGAACACCTCAAGCACTTGGAGGAAGTGCTTAGCATTCTTGAATCAGAAAGTTTGTTTGCAAAAGAGTCCAAATGTGAATTTGGAATGAAGGAGCTGCTCTACCTTGGCCATATAATCAGCGCTGAAGGGGTGAAGGTTGATCCAGAAAAGATCAAGGCTATAGTAGATTGGCCACCTCCAGAGAATCTGACTCATTTGAAGGGATTCTTGGGTCTTTGTGGCTTCTACAGAAGGTTCGTAAAGGGGTATTCTCAAAGTGCTGCTCCTCTTACTGACCTCACTAAAAAGGGGGCTTTCATGTGGTCAGAAAAAGCTCAGAGTGTGTTTGATAAGTTCAAGAAAATCATGAGTTCTTGCCCAGTATTGGCCATACCAGATTTCTCCAAACCCTTTGAGTTACAGTGTGATGCATCAGGGGAAGGTATTGGGGCTGTTTTGATGCAAGAGAAGCATCCAATTGTATTTGAAAGCAGAAAATTAAGAGGGGTTGAAAGGACCTATTCTATCTATGATAAGGAAATGCTTGCAATCATGCATGCATTAGCCAAGTTCAGACAATATCTGGTGGGAAGTAAATTGGTGGTCAAGACTGATCACAACAGTCTCAAGCACTTTATGCATAAGAAGGACTTGAATGAGAGACAGCAGAAGTGGGTGAGTAAGCTACAAGCTTACGATTTTGACATTGAGTACGTCAAAGGGAAGAATAACGTTGTGGCTGATGCTTTGTCTAGAAGGCCTCACTTGAGCTCATTGTGTGAGCTTAATGCTGATTGGAAGGAGTTGTTGCTTGCTGATTATGCCAAAAATTAGTTTGCAACCAGCGTTATTGAAGGTACTTTTCATGATGAAAGGTACAAGGTAGTTGATGGGTTGATACACTACAAGGGAAGGATCTTCTTGGTGGCTGATTCTAAACTTAAGAAGAAGATTTTGATGACTTTTCACGACATTCCACTTGCTGGTCATCAAGGTTACTTCAAGACATATAGGCAGATTCGAGAGAGGTTCTCTTGGAAGGGATTGAAGGATGATGTTCAGCGTTACATCAAGGAGTGTAGCACTTGTCAAATGAATAAAAATGAGCACTCTCTTCCAGCTGGTCTACTGCAGCCACTTCCCATTCCAAATCAAAAATGGGAAAGTATCTCTATGGATTTCATCACCGGGTTGCCTAGGGCTCAAGGCAAAGATTGTATTTATGTTGTAGTGGACAGATTGACCAAATTCGCTCATTTTTTGCCATCACTAGCACATTTACAGCAGCTCAAGTTGCAGATTTGTTCTTCCATGAAGTGTTTAGATTGCATGGGTTGCCTAAAAACATTGTGAGTGATAGGGACAGCAAGTTCCTAAGCACCTTTTGGCAGGAAATCTTTAGGATGAGTGGTACAGTGCTTACTCCAAGCACTAGCTATCACCCACAAACGGATGGTCAAACGGAGATTGTGAACAAATGGTTGGAGGGCTATCTCAGAAATTATGTCTCAGAACAGCAAAGAGCTTGGGTAAAATGGCTCCACTTGGGAGAGTATTGCTACAATACGTCTTTCCACATGTCAATAAAGATGTCTCCATTCATGGCCCTCTATGGTTACGAGGCTCCAAGCTTTGCTGATTTGGTGTTCGGCGATAGCAAAGCTCCCCAAGCCAAGGATTGGTTGCAGCAGAGCCAAGATATTTTGAAATCCTTGAAGGACAACCTTCAAATGGCACAAAATCAGCAAAAGATGTACGCTGATCAGCAGCGTGTTGAGCGCTCATTTGAGGTTGGTGATATGGTGTACCTCCGGCTTCAGCCCTACAGACAGTCCACACTTAAGAAGAGTGGAGCTGAGAAGCTGAAACCACGCTTCTATGGACCATTCAAAGTTGTTAGGAAGGTTGGAGCGGTGGCTTATGAGTTGGAACTACCTTCGAGTAGTAAGGTCCACAATGTCTTCCATGTGTCTCGCCTCAAAAAGGCACTTGGACACACCGTTGTGGCTTCATCACAGTTACCTCCTTTGGATGAAGAAGGGCAGTTGACTTTGGTTTCAGAACAGATTATTGATTTCAGAGAGCGTTCCTTGAGGAGGAGAACAATCAAAGAGTATTTGGTAAAGTGGAAGAATTTACCATTGGAGGATGCTACTTGGGACGATGAGGAGATTCTACAGCATCCAGACTTGCGATTGCTTGAGGGCAAGCAATCTTGGGGAGGGCGGACTGTAATGTCCCCTTCACGATGATCGCTTCGGACCGCTGGTCTATTCAGACCCGTAGGCTGGCGCGATGGTAAAATTAGGTTTCTAGTTTTGAGGAGGTTGTTGCTTCTGTTTGGGGATTCTCGACATGATTCTTCAAGTCAGCAGCGGGTGTGTCTCGGCTTTGGCATTCCTGCAATCCGCCAATTTACTATTTTAGTAAATTCTCTATTTTTGGCAAGGGACGCTTCTTTGGGTTCACCAATTGACCTCTTCTTCGCCGTTTCAGCCGGCACTTCAGTTCTTGGCCTTAAATAATACATTTTTTCGAGAGATAAGTATTTTCATTATAATATTATTATTTTAATATATACCCCTTTGCCTAGCAGTACAACTTTAAGTTGTTTTTAAAAAGGGGACTTTTGAGGGTCAAGGCGTCATAAGGAGATAAATTATATTTTTAATGTCAAATATTGAGACTAAGAAAAGGGACGCCTTTTTGAGAGATTGATTTTTATTTTTTTTTTTAAAGTAAAATATTTTATTGATGAAAAAGGATGCCATCTTTTGGAGGGAAAAGGTGAATTTGAAATTAGGGTTTGGGTGCCCTCTGGAAGCTTCTAGATGTTTCTCTCTCGTCTATTTAATCAGGCCTCAACTCTTCATTTGGGATCCTTTATCTACTACACCATTATGCTGCTGGATTGACTTCAGGCACTCGCTTCGAGGAAAGCACACCTCCTAGCATTGGCTCATCTTCTTGCTTGAAAGATAGCAACTAGTTGAGAGGTTAGCTTGTTATTGGTAGTTTTGCATTGTAGTTGAGTTCTATTGCATTTAGTGATGATGTTCAAGCATTTTGTCATGTTTTAGTGTTGCTGATGTTGCATTGCTGTAGGCATGTTTTGCTCATAATTCAAAAATACAAAAAGATTGCATTATGGGTGTTTCATATTCTTACTTGTCATAGTAGGGCGCCATATGTTGTTAAGTTTCGCAATTTTTAATCAAGAGCTGGATTTTTAAGAAGAAATCGCCCTCCTCTAGGGGCCGTACCATTGTACTTGCCTTGGGATTTGAGCAGAAAATAAATATCAATATTTTGGGGCTGTTTTGTGTCATGAGTTTGGGCGCCTTCATCTTGGGAGTCATTTGTAACCATTTCTATGCATTTTGAATGAGTGGTGTGAGTTGGGTGAGCATTTTATGGGATTACTGTGTTGCTGTTAACAGTTTTCAGTTCTTACACTGTCATAACAGCGTGCTTAGAATTAACCATTTGAGTTGTTTGGAAGGAAAGTTATTGAGAGGACTTGAAGTTAACATTCTACTCTGCTGTGATATTGAAGACTCTCTTAAATTGTGCTTAACAGATGCATTTTCTGATATTGTAAGCTGCACAGTAGTACTGTCAGCATCTTTAACATTCCTGTTACTTCTCATGTTGTAATTGCCCACTGAATAAGTGGAAGAGGCTGGCTTGCCGCCTATTTACTTATTTTGCATTGTAATTTCCTAAGTCTCCGCCATATGGTCGCCTCTTATCCATCACGGATTGAGTAGCACATACTTGGTGTTGAGCTAATTTTTCAGTATTGCATTAGATAGGGATCCTCTGACCGTATGCTCGTCGTTCGCTGGCGCATCTCTTGGTTAGAGTTCTTGTTCAGCACTTTCCTTTGAGATCCTTCAATTGTGCTCACACCTTTGCCCACATCGGGATCCCGGTGTCTCGTACATTCTCAAGTTAGAGTTACTTTCCGCATCGCTTTGGTTTATGCTAACTTTAATGGGGGTGTTGCATTGTAATCATTTGTGAAAAAATAAAAAATTGGTCCCGCTTCATTACATGTCACACCTGCTTCTTGGTTCAAAAAGAAAAAAACTTCAAAAACAAAAATAAAATTTTATTTTCTCAAATTTTTCTTGAGGTGTTGCCTTGAACCTCGTTGCATAGGCCCAAAGGAGAAAAAATGCAAGCTTTGGCCCAGTTGTCTATACCTTTTCCTAAATGAACTTTTTATCTTTTTCTGTTACAACATTTTCTAACTTTTTTCATAAAATTCATGATGTTTCATTCTATGCATTTGATGATGACTTAGTTCTTCCAATGTTATTTTATTCTTTTGATTTCTCTCCCAAAAGTCCTATTTTTTAGGATATTTTGCTATAATTGAATGAAATTATTAACACCTTCCTTGACATTATTTTAATTGCTCATGCTAATGCTCTCCCTTCTAGAGATGAAGTGTAAGTGGATGAAGACTCCCACTTCATATTGGACCCTCCATAGATGGATGCTCAATATATTTATTTTGTTCTCTCTTACATTTTGTAATTCTCAAGGAGATAAAAAAGTTGTTTAGTAATTTTTAATCAATTTATCCCACCCATTAAGGGGATGTTGGATAAGTCCATTAATGCTCAAAATCCTTCTACTATTCCTAAAATCATTGTGCATGCAACACTTGGTTTGCCTCCACCTCATCTCATGATCATTGTTTAGGATATTCTTGATAGTCCTCTACCTTCTACAATTTTTAATCATTTTGTTTAAAATATGAAGTGTAAAGTATATGTGGAGACTAGTTACCATATGGTAGCCCACACATATAACATTAGGCAAAACAAACATGTTACTCATGTCCTTGTTTCCCTTACTGGAACCAAATCCTATTCTTCCACCCCCTTGTCATGCTTCTATTGAGGGTTCCACAAAGTATAAAATTGTTAAACAACTCCAGGTTACATAAGCTAAGATCTCTCTTTGGCATTTGAGACAAGTTTCACCTTAGCGCCTTTCAACAGGCCTTACAAAAGTTGCACATTCAATCTTCTATGAAGTCCCCAAATGTGGTCACTATTCTCAAATGTCGCCTCTCTGAGCTCCCTCCCTCAAAGTTCAAAATCAATATGATCCCCTTTTAATAATTGTTAATAACATTGGTATCAAATGCACACTAATTGACCCCAAATTGAATATAAATGTTTGTGGAGTGTATTTTTACATTGCTTCAATGTTGTAATGTCGTAAAATTGCACCATGGGGGCAATTTCACATTTCTGCATTTGACCCCGCATTTATTGCACCTGGTCACATTTATGACAAGAACCTTATGTAATGTCCCCTTCTCAAATGTGATCTTTCCAGTTGACCGTTGGCCTATTCCGGAGACCTGTAGGCTACTCAGATGGTGAAATTAGGGTTTCCTGTTTTTGAGGAGGTTGTTGCTTGAGGTTTGGAAATTGGATTGCGGATTCTTTCTAGGTTTTCAGAGAGCTTCGCAGTGGTATAGTCGGTTTGGTGTTTCGAGCAACTTCATGAATTTACTATTTTTAGTAAATTCTATTTCTGGTAGTGGTCCTATTGGCTACAGTATAGTTGGCTCTCGTCTTCAACTAGTTCAATTGATAATTTGATTTTTGGCCCTTGGATGCATTTTCTGGAGAGATAAGTTATTTTTATATTTTAATAATATAACCCCTTGGCCTAGCATTACAACTTTATGTTGTTTTAAAAAGGGGGACTTTATGGGTAAATGCTTCATGTGGAGATAACTTATATTTTTAAGGCCAAATTAAGGGTTGGAGAAGTGGGATGCCTACTTATGGAGAGAGATTAATTTTTATAAAGTGAAAATATTGCCTTGAGAAATGGACACCACCTTTAGAGGGAAATAAGTTGAATTCAAATTTGAAATTTGGGCGCCCTTCTTGAAGCTTCTAGAGGATTCTCTTCCAGTCTATAAATGTTGTCTTCTTCTCTTCATTTGGACATCTCATACTTTCAGTAAAGACATGTTGTCGAAATGGTGACAGATTGCTCAAGGAATGCACACCTCCTAGCTTGGCTTATCTTCTTGCTTGAAAGTAGCAACTAGTTGAGAGGTAGATTGTATTAGGTTTGATTTATGTATTGCATTTGAGTTCCTAGCATATTAGTTCAGTTTCGTTGCATTTAGTCTTGTTTTTGGAGTTGCTGAATATCATAGAAGCATGTAAGATTTGCTCATAGCTCTTGAAATAAAAATACTGTTGTTCTGGGTATTGCATCTATCCTTTTTTCTATGTGAGGTGACCATTCAAGCTAATTTTTAGATTTTAATATGGTGTTCTTGAATTTATAGAGCAAAATTGCCCTTGCTGCTAGGCCGTACCATTATGAGGATGCTTTGGATTTCGTGCAAAATAAATAATGGTTGTTTGGGGTGGTTTTAGGAATTCATCTTGGGCGCCATCAACCTTAGAGTAATCTGCACTTGATTTCTTATCTTTTGAGTGAGATTTGAGTAAGATATGGGCATTTGAGTGAGTTGTTAGGTTGATGGTATGTCATATCAATCCTATAGAAATGCCATTTTGTGAGGAGTCTGAGTCTAAAGGGGTTTACTAAATGTTGAGGAAGTCTTATTTAACATTGCAGCATTGAAGAACTTGAATCTTTGGGCTTTAGCTAACATTCTAACATATTATAAGGTGATTAGTAGTACTATCAACCATTCTCCTCTTTATCTCTCATTTACTCTATTGTACTTCCCACTGAATAAGTGGAAGAGGGCCGCCTTGCCACCTATTTACTTTCAGCTAGTAGTTGTAGGACCCTCTCACTATATGCTCTATCACTTGGCACCATTCTTGGTTAGAGCTACTTCAAAATTTCATCTTGCATCAGATCCTTCCTAATTCATATGCTCTCATCCTGTAGACACATTCTTGGTTAGAGTTACCTTCTAGTTTGCATCTGCATTAGATCCTCTGACCAATGCTCACACCTTGCCCACATCGAGATCTTGGTGTACATTCTAGTTAGAGTTACTTTCCGCATCATTTTGGTTTAGAGCTAACCTTAATGGGTGCGTACACATTATAATTGCATTTGAAAAACAAAAAATTGGTCCAGTTCTTTTTATAGCGGTATCAGAGCTACGATTCCCAACCCGCGCCCTACGCTGATTCAAATTGCCGATGAGCGGATGTTGACGATACTACACTGTAAGTCGGGCTTTAAAACAATGTAGCCATAGCCGCTAGTGCCGTATGTATACTTTTTCGCAGGTTTGAGAGAGATAGGGAAAGCAGATAATCGGGTAAAGCAGCTTGGAGAGGAAACAAATGGCTGCCTGCAGACGCTTCAAGGGAAGAGAAAAAAGAAAGAATGGAAAAGAAGTTTGACGGCATGATTGATACGATGTCCCATTTGCTTGCACGAATGGACCAGCAAACTCCTCAGAATCATACTCCTAATCAAAACCATGCTATAGGAGAAAATAGTGGAGTCAATGGGAACAATGGCAATGGAGGGAGTAGAACTATTGGTCAGCATGAGGCCACTCCTAATCTTGCAGATGATGCAAGACAAGCCTACCTGGAGTATGTCACCTTACCCCCTGATCTTAGAGACCATTGGTCCTTTGATCAATTCATGAACCACATGAGTAGAAGAAATGGTGGAAGAGTTGATAACCGTGCTCATATGGCTCCTAGCACCGATTATCAACAAGCCCTTGGGAAGGTGTCATTGGCTCACTTCGATGGAAGTGATAAGTGTTCAGCATTATTGTGGGTTCAGAAGTTAGACAACTACCTTTCACTTCATCCCATGCCAGAAGAAGATGCCATCAAGTTTGCAACATTACATTTGGAGGGAGTTGCCCATGAGTGGTGGTACCATGGTTTGGTCATGCTTGGCCATAACCTCATTCAAACCTACGGTGAATTCACCAATAAGTTGATTGATAGGTTTGACACTAAGGATCCTGAAGTCAGATTTCGCGAGCTTGCACAACTGAAGCAGCATGGCTCCTTGGATTCTTACATAGCTGATTTCCAAAGACTTTTCGTGATGGTGCCCAACATCACTGAAAGAAGGTTGGTTGTATTGTTTTCTGAAGGATTGGTCCCTTGAAAGGGTGGGTTAAAGCTTTCGATCCACCAAGTCTCGAATAAGCAATCAAGAAGTCTCGAAGTATGGAGTTATCAGCCCCTAAGCCTAAATTTCCACCAAAGCCCTTTGGCCACAAGAAGGATAAGAAGCATTTTTCAAATCAACACAAGAGGTTTCCACCCAAGTTGACTGATGAGCAACGTGAACAGTTTAGAAAGGAGGGCAAGTGTTTTACATGTTTGGATCCTTGGATCAAGGGTCATAGATGTCCTGGAAGAGGGCATTCTAATCAAATGGGGGCCTATTCTGATTATGGATTAGAATCTGATATGTCTGATTAATTGTCTTATTTTGGGGGCAGCGAGGAAGAGAGAGCTCCAGAAGAGTCTGATCATGAGCAAGGAGTTGGGGGCCCTATTGCCCAATTCTCTAGTTTTCAAAAGAACGAATCTTTCAAGGTTCGTGGTGGGGTTGGAGGTCACCGAATTGTTGCCTTGATTGACACTGGGGCAACACATAATTTCATTGACAAAGGAGTGGTTGCAAAGAGAGATCTCAAAACTGAAGAATTTGAATGCTTCAAAGTCATGGTGGCTGATGGGCTTCATATTTCTTGCAACCAAAGAGTTCCTAACATGTCCATGTAGTTAGGCAACTATGAAGTCAAAGATGACTTCTATGTAGTTACTATTGGAGACACAGATGTCGTACTTGGTATTCAATGGTTATGCTCACTGGGTGAAATCTCTCTCAACCTACAAACAATGGAGCTTAAGTTCCAGTCTGGTGGAAAGAAGGTAGTTCTTAGAGGAATGTCCAATGGTGGTCATCAGATTGTTTCTTTCAAAAGAATGGAGAGGCTGATTCAACACGATCAAGTTGAGTGGGCTGCGGAATGTATGGTTCTTCCAGCTAGTTCAGTTGAAACAAAGAGGGACTATCCTCTAGATATCCAGTCTATACTCACCAAGAGGAGTAAGGTGTTTGCTGATCTACCACCTGGGCCACCTCCTGAAAGGGGAGCTAAGCATGACATTGAACTCAAGGAAGAGGCCAAGCCAGTCATCACAACACCATATCGGTATCCTAAGAAGCAGAAGGACAAGATTGAGAAAAACATAAAAGAACTTTTGGAGATGGGCTTCATTCGTCCAAGCAAGAGTCCCTTCGCTTCAGCAGTAGTTCTTGTGAAGAAAAAGGATGGCACCATCCGCATGTGTGTGGATTATCGTGCCTTGAATCAAAGCACCATCAAAAATCGGTACCCCATTCCTCGAATAGATGAGCTCATTGACGAGCTACATGGTGCCAAGTTCTTTTCAAAAATTGATTTGAGGTCAGGTTACTATCAAATTCGGATGAGAGGTTCAGATGTTGAGAAGACGACATTCAGATGCCACTATGGTCATTTCGAGTTTTTAGTCACGCCTTTTGGATTGACTAATGCTCTAGCCACCTTTCAGTCTTGTATGAACAGAGTTTTTCAGAAACAGTTGGGGAAGTTTGTGTTGATCTTTTTTGATGATATTCTCATCTTCAACAAGATGTGGGAAGAACATCTCAAGCACTTGGAGGAAGTGCTTAGCATTCTTGAATCAGAAAGTTTGTTTTCCAAAGAGTCCAAATGTGAATTTGGAATGAAGGAGCTGCTATACCTTGGTCACACAATCAGTGCTAATGGGGTGAAGGTTGATCCTGAAAAGATCAAGGCGATAGTTGATTGGCCACCTCCAGAGAACTTGACTCATTTGAAAGGGTTCTTGGGTCTTTGTGGATTTTACAGAAGATTTGTGAAGGGCTACTCTCAAAGTGTTGCTCCTCTTACTGATCTCACCAAAAAGGGGCTTTCCTTTGGTCAGAAAAGGCTCAAAGTGTGTTTGATAAATTCAAGAAAATCATGAGTTCTTGTACAGTGTTGGCCATACCGGATTTCTCCAAGCCTTTCGAGTTATAGTGTGATGCATCCGGAGAAGGTGTTGGGGTTGTTTTGATGCAAGATAAGCATCCCATTGTGTTTGAAAGTAGAAAACTGAGGGGTGTTGAAAGGACCTACTCTATCTATGACAAGGAAATGCATGCAATCATGCATGCATTAGCTAAGTTCAGACAGTATCTGGTGGGGAGCAAGTTCGTGGTCAAGACTGATCACAATCGTCTCAAGCACTTCATTCATCAGAAGGATTTGAATGAAAGACAACAAAAGTGGGTGAGTAAGCTTCAAGCTTATGATTTCGACATTGAGTATGTCAAAGGGAAAAACAATGTTGTGGCAGATGCCCTATCTAGAAGGCCTCATTTGAGCTCATTGTGTGAGCTTACTACTGATTGGAAGGAGATGTTGCTTGCTAATTATGCCAAAAATCAGTTTGCAACCAACATCATTGAAGGTTCTTTCCATGACGAAAGGTACATAGTGGTTGATGGTTTGATACACTACAATGGAAGGATCTTTTTGGTGACCGATTCTAAGCTCAAAAAGAAGATTTTGATGACCTTCCATGACATTCCACTTGCTGGTCATCAAGGTTACTTCAAGACATATAGGCAGATTCGGGAGAGGTTTTCTTGGAAGGGGTTGAAAGAGGAAGTCCAACGCTACATTAAGGAGTGTCCCACTTGTCAAATGAATAAAAATGAGCATTCTCTTCCAGCCGGTCTGCTGCAACCTCTTCCCATTCCCAACCAAAAATGGGAAAGCATATCAATGGACTTCATCACGGGGTTGCCAAAGGCTCAAGGCAAAGACTGTATCTATGTTGTACTAGACAGATTAACTAGGTTTGCTCATTTTTTTGCCATCACTAGCACATTCTCAGCAGCTCAAGTTGCAGATTTTTTTTTCCATGAAGTGCTTAGATTGCATGGGTTGCTGAAAAACATTGTGAGTGATAGGGACAACAAGTTCCTAAGCACCTTTTGGCAAGAAGTTTTCAGGATGAGTGGTACAGTGCTTACTCCAAACATTAGCTATCACCCTCAAACCGATGGTCAAACATAGATAGCGAACAAATGGTTGGAGGGCTATCTTAGAAATTATGTCTCGGAGCAGGAAAGGGCATGGTTGAAATGGCTTCACATTGGGGATTATTGCTACAATTCATCCTTCCACATGTCAATAAGGATGTCTCCATTCATGGCTCTCTATGGTTATGAGGCTCCTAGCTTTGCTGATTTGGTGTTTGGTGATAGCAAAGCTCCTCAAGCCAAGGATTGGTTGCAGCAAAGTCAAGATATTATGAAGTCCTTGAAGAACAACCTTCAAATGGCACAAAATCAGCAGAAGATGTACGCTGATCAGTAGCGTGTTGAGCGTTCATTTGAGGTTGGTGATATGGTTTATCTTCGACTTCAGCCTTACAGACAGTCTACTCTCAAGAAGAGTGGAGCGGAGAAGCTCAAACCTCGCTTCTATGGGCCATTCAAAGTCATCATAAAGGTTGGAGCAGTGGCTTATGAGTTGGAACTACCATCGAGTAGTAAGGTTCACAATGTTTTCCATGTGTCTCGCCTCAAAAAGGCGCTTGGACACAATGTTGTTACTTCATCACAGTTGCCTCCCTTGGACGAAGAAGGACAGTTGACTTTGATTCCAGAGGAGATTATTAATTCCAGAGAGCGTTCCTTGAGGAGAAGAACAATCAAAGAGTACTTGGTGAAGTGGAAGAACTTGCCTTTGGAGGATGCAACTTGGGAGAACGAGGAGATTCTACAGCATCTAGATTTGCGATTGCTTGAGGGAAAGCAATCTTGGGGAGGGCGGACTATAATGTCCCCTTCTCAAATGTGATCTTTCCAGTTGACCGTTGGCCTTTCGAGAGACCCGTAGACTACTTGGATGGTGAAATTAGGGTTTCCTATTTTTGAGGAGGTTGTTGCTTGAGGCTTGGAAATTGGATTGCGGATTCTTTCTGGGTTTTCAGATAGCTTCGCAGTGGTATAGTCGGTTTGGTGTTTCGAGCAACTTCATGAATTTACTATTTTTAGTAAATTCTATTTTTGGCAGTGGTCCTATTGGCTACAGTACAGTTGGCTCTCATCTTCAACTAGTTCAATTGATAATTTGATTTTTGGCCCTTGGATGCATTTTCTGGAGAGATAAGTTATTTTTATATTATAATGTTATATTTTAATATTATAACCCCTTGGCCTAGCATTACAACTTTATGTTGTTTTAAAAATGGGGACTTTATGGGTAAATGCTTCATGTGGATATAACTTATATTTTTAAGGCCAAATTAAGGGTTGGAGAAGTGGGACGCCTACTTATGGAGAGAGATTAATTTTAATAAAGTGAAAATATTGCCTTGAGAAATGGACACCACCTTTGGAGGGAAATAAGTTGAATTCAAATTTGAAATTTGGGCGCCCTTCTTGAAGCTTCTAGAGGATTCTCTTCCAGTCTATAAATGTTGGCTTCTTCTCTTCATTTGGACATCTCATACTTTCAGTAAAGACATGCTGTCGAAATGGTGACAGATTGCTTCGAGGAAAGCACACCTCCTAGCTTGGCTCATCTTCTTGCTTGAAAGATAGCAACTAGTTGAGAGGTAGATTGTATTAGGTTTGATTTCTGTATTGCATTTGAGTTCCTAGCATATTAGTTCAGTTTCCTTGCATTTAGTCTTGTTTTTGGAGTTGCTGAATATCACAGAAGCATGTAAGATTTGTTCATAGCTCTTGAAATAAAAATACTGTTGTTATGGGTATTGCATCTATCCTTTTGTCTATGTGAGGCGACCATTCAAGCTAATTTTTAGATTTTATTATGGTGTTCTTGAATTTATAGAGCAAAATCGCCCTTGCTGTTGGGTTGTACCATTCTGCGGATGCTTTGGATTTCGTGCAAAATAAAGAATGGTTGTTTGGGGTGGTTTTAGGAATTCATCTTGGGCGCCATCAACCTTAGAGTAATCTGCACTTGATTTCTTGTCTTTTGAGTGAGATTTGAGTAAGATATGAGCATTTGAGTGAGTTGTTAGGTTGCTGGTATGTCATATCAGTCCTATAGAAATGCCATTTTGTGAGGAGTTTGAGTCTAAAAGGGTTTACTAAATGTTGAGGAAGTCTTATTTAACATTGCAGCATTGAAGAACTTGAATCTTTGGGCTTTAGCTAACATTTTGACACATTGTAAGCTGATTAGTAGTACTATCAACCATTCTCCTCTTTATCTCTCATTTACTCTATTGTACTTCCCACTGAATAAGTGGAAGAGGCTGGCTTGCCACCTATTTACTTTCAGTTAGTAGTTGTAGGGACGCTTTGACCATATGCTCACCATCACTCAGTGCCATTCTTGGTTAGAGTTACTTTAGCTCATCTTGCATTGGATCCTTTGACCATATGCTCGTCTATCCTAGACACATTCTTGGTTAGAGTTACCTTCTAGTTTGCATCTGCATTAGATCCTCTGACCAATGCTCACACGTTGCCCACATCGGGATCCTGGTGTACATTCTGGTTAGAGTTACTTTCCGCATCATTTTGGTTTAGAGCTAACCTTAACGGGTGCATGTTGATTGTAATTGCATTTGAAAAAACAAAAAAAAAAATGGTCCGGTTCTTTACACCTTATGGGTTGGAATTTTACAATTTCAACTCCACAAGGACCAATGTCGAAGTGACAACAGTTGGCCATCTCATTTCCCAAAAAATGATGAGTTGGATGCCTACGCAGCATGCTAGTATCCCTGTGTTTTTTTGAATTGGAATAAGGAATCTTGGAATCTTTTACTGACGACATGTGTCTCTAAGGTCAAGTTCCAAGAGTAGCTGATCCTCCCGCCCATGCAACGACCCAAAACTCTCTTTTCTCTCATTATAGGGGTTCTCTCATTCGAACTTCTCTCTCTCACTTTCACTTAATTCTCTTCTCAATCTTGTTTTTATAGCGAAGCTCTATTGGAGTGAGGTCCCTCCAACAACTAAAGCTCTCTAGTAAGCATTCAACGGTGCGTCCATACAGTCAAGAGGGGTCCGCAGACTATTGGTAACACTCTCTTGTCTCTTTTTTATTTGCAAATAGATAACTTTTTACTTTGCTATCTCATGATACAGGTTCTCCTCCTTGAGCAAGGGTTGCTTTTATCACTTTGTACTTGTTTACTTTGTCCACTTGTTTTATCTATCTCGTTGTTTATGGAGGTGGGAACACCAAAACGAGGGTTTGATTATGGCAAGCCCCGAAATAGTCCCAACATTTTCCCTCGTTTGTCTTGTGTGTTGATGTTGTAGTTGCGGGCTACATACTTTTGCCATGCTTGTGAAATAATAAATTTCATATAGCCTAACGGCTATTCATTTATGGCATTAATCAAAGTGAAGAGGTGCTTCACTTGACAACTTATATTATTTTTAATTGGGCCAACCCTCCTTGTAATTCACATCATCTATTTGTAATTATATTTCATTTTGTGGCTGACCTTGTTCATGAAGAGGTGCGACCTCTTCTCCACATTGTATATATATGAGTTCATTCCATTCTCTCATGGCATGAAGTTAAGTTCGTCTATGGTTGCTTCTACAAGTGAGAATGTTCTCTTCAGTAGTGTGAATACATCAAGGAGTGCAAATTTATTTATGTGCATCAAAGTGTGGTGCTGGTTATTGGCCTTGTGATTAGCCTCATTGTAAAGAGATTTGTTGCCATTACTTAATATATATAAGAGAGATTTTGTTGTTGGGTTTTTCCCCTCAAGTTGGAGGCTTTTCCCAAGG